>CAWUFW010017271.1:0-270235 GCA_963921515.1 Calotriton arnoldi
ACAGGGTCAGACCGATTTGCATATGGCCATGTCTGAACTGGGGTGGTGGAGTGAGCTAAAGAATGATGATGGATTAAACCCAGATCAGTTGACTGGGGGTGAGTGTTTGATTTGCTCTAACGCTCCGTCCATCATCCCCTTTGGTATCGCTTTGTTCGCCCTAAGTTGGCAGGGTATGCCCAGACGTGGGTCCCTTGCTCACTTTGCCACTGGATTCAAGATAGCCTGGCTGATGAGTGTTTTGAACCCGAAACCGGTCCCAGGATGCTTGTTTCCGGTCCAGGGAAGACATGGCTTGGCAGTTCGGGCTGGACTGTTCCCATGAGGCACAGGGTCAGACTGATTTGCATATGGCCATGTCTGAACTGGGGTGGTGGAGTGAGCTAAAGAATGATGATGGATTAAACCCAGATCAGTTGACTGGGGGTGAGTGTTTGATTTGCTCTAACGCTCCGTCCATCATCCCCTTTGGTATCGCTTTGTTCGCCCTAAGTTGGCAGGGTATGCCCAGACGTGGGTCCCTTGCTCACTTTGCCACTGGATTCAAGATAGCCTGGCTGATGAGGGTTTTGAACCCGAAACCGGTCCCAGGATGCTTGTTTCCGGTCCAGGGAAGACATGGCTTGGCAGTTCGGGCTGGACTGTTCCCATGAGGCACAGGGTCAGACTGATTTGCATATGGCCATGTCTGAACTGGGGTGGTGGAGTGAGCTAAAGAATGATGATGGATTAAACCCAGATCATTTGACTGGGGGTGAGTGTTTGATTTGCTCTAACGCTCCGTCCAACATTCCCTTTGGTATCGCTTTGTTCGCCCTAAGTTGGCAGGGTATGCCCAGACGTGGGTCCCTTGCTCACTTTGCCACTGGATTCAAGATAGCCTGGCTGATGAGGGTTTTGAACCCGAAACCGGTCCCAGGATGCTTGTTTCTGGTCCAGGGAAGACATGGCTTGGCAGTTCGGGCTGGACTGTTCCCATGAGGCACAGGGTCAGACTGATTTGCATATGGCCATGTCTGAACTGGGGTGGTGGAGTGAGCTAAAGAATGATGATGGATTTAACCCAGATCAGTTGACTGGGGGTGAGTGTTTGATTTGCTCTAACGCTCCGTCCATCATCCCCTTTGGTATTGCTTTGTTCGCCCTAAGTTGGCAGGGTATGCCCAGACGTGGGTCCCTTGCTCACTTTGCCACTGGATTCAAGATAGCCTGGCTGATGAGGGTTTTGAACCCGAAACCGGTCCCAGGATGCTTGTTTCCGGTCCAGGGAAGACATGGCTTGGCAGTTCGGGCTGGACTGTTCCCATGAGGCACAGGGTCAGACTGATTTGCATATGGCCATGTCTGAACTGGGGTGGTGGAGTGAGCTAAAGAATGATGATGGATTAAACCCAGATCAGTTGACTGGGGGTGAGTGTTTGATTTGCTCTAACGCTCCGTCCATCATCCCCTTTGGTATCGCTTTGTTCGACCTAAGTTGGCAGGGTGTGCCCAGACGTGGGTCCCTTGCTCACTTTGCCACTGGATTCAAGATAGCCTGGCTGATGAGGGTTTTGAACCCGAAACCGGTCCCAGGATGCTTGTTTCCTGTCCAGGGAAGACATGGCTTGGCAGTTCGGGCTGGACTGTTCCCATGAGGCACAGGGTCAGACTGATTTGCATATGGCCATGTCTGAACTGGGGTGGTGGAGTGAGCTAAAGAACGATGATGGATTAAACCCAGATCAGTTGACTGGGGGTGAGTGTTTGATTTGCTCTAACGCTCCGTCCATCATCCCCTTTGGTATCGCTTTGTTCGCCCTAAGTTGGCAGGGTATGCCCAGACGTGGGTCCCTTGCTCACTTTGCCACTGGATTCAAGATAGCCTGGCTGATGAGGGTTTTGAACCCGAAACCGGTCCCAGGATGCTTGTTTCCGGTCCAGGGAAGACATGGCTTGGCAGTTCGGGCTGGACTGTTCCCATGAGGCACAGGGTCAGACTGATTTGCATATGGCCATGTCTGAACTGGGGTGGTGGAGTGAGCTAAAGAATGATGATGGATTAAACCCAGATCAGTTGACTGGGGGTGAGTGTTTGATTTGCTCTAACGCTCCGTCCATCATCCCCTTTGGTATCGCTTTGTTCGCCCTAAGTTGGCAGGGTATGCCCAGACGTGGGTCCCTTGCTCACTTTGCCACTGGATTCAAGATAGCCTGGCTGATGAGGGTTTTGAACCCGAAACCGGTCCCAGGATGCTTGTTTCCGGTCCAGGGAAGACATGGCTTGGTAGTTCGGGCTGGACTGTTCCAATGAGGCACAGGGTCAGACTGATTTGCATATGGCCATGTCTGAACTGGGGTGGTGGAGTGAGCTAAAGAATGATGATGGATTAAACCCAGATCAGTTGACTGGGGGTGAGTGTTTGATTTGCTCTAACGCTCCGTCCATCATCCCCTTTGGTATCGCTTTGTTCGCCCTAAGTTGGCAGGGTATGCCCAGACGTGGGTCCCTTGCTCACTTTGCCACTGGATTCAAGATAGCCTGGCTGATGAGGGTTTTGAACCCGAAACCGGTCCCAGGATGCTTGTTTCCGGTCCAGGGAAGACATGGCTTGGCAGTTCGGGCTGGACTGTTCCCATGAGGCACAGGGTCAGACTGATTTGCATATGGCCATGTCTGAACTGGGGTGGTGGAGTGAGCTAAAGAATGATGATGGATTAAACCAAGATCAGTTGACTGGGGGTGAGTGTTTGATTTGCTCTAACGCTCCGTCCATCATCCCCTTTGGTATCGCTTTGTTCGCCCTAAGTTGGCAGGGTATGCCCAGACGTGGGTCCCTTGCTCACTTTGCCACTGGATTCAAGATAGCCTGGCTGATGAGGGTTTTGAACCCGAAACCGGTCCCAGGATGCTTGTTTCCGGTCCAGGGAAGACATGGCTTGGCAGTTCGGGCTGGACTGTTCCCATGAGGCACAGGGTCAGACTGATTTGCATATGGCCATGTCTGAACTGGGGTGGTGGAGTGAGCTAAAGAATGATGATGGATTAAACCCAGATCAGTTGACTGGGGGTGAGTGTTTGATTTGCTCTAACGCTCCGTCCATCATCCCCTTTGGTATCGCTTTGTTCGCCCTAAGTTGGCAGGGTATGCCCAGACGTGGGTCCCTTTGCTCACTTTGCCACTGGATTCAAGATAGCCTGGCTGATGAGGGTTTTGAACCCGAAACCGGTCCCAGGATGCTTGTTTCAGGTCCAGGGAAGACATGGCTTGGCAGTTTGGGCTGGACTGTTCCCGTGAGGCACAGGGTCAGACTGATTTGCATATGGCCATGTCTGAACTGGGGTGGTGGAGTGAGCTAAAGAATGATGATGGATTAAACCCAGATCAGTTGACTGGGGGTGAGTGTTTGATTTGCTCTAACGCTCTGTCCATCATCCCCTTTGGTATCGCTTTGTTCGCCCTAAGTTGGCAGGGTATGCCCAGACGTGGGTCCCTTGCTCACTTTGTCACTGGATTCAAGATAGCCTGGCTGATGAGGGTTTTGAACCCGAAACCGGTCCCAGGATGCTTGTTTCCGGTCCAGGGAAGAGATGGCTTGGCAGTTCGGGCTGGACTGTTCCCATGAGGCACAGGGTCAGACTGATTTGCATATGGCCATGTCTGAACTGGGGTGGTGGAGTGAGCTAAAGAATGATGATGGATTAAACCCAGATCAGTTGACTGGGGGTGAGTGTATGATTTGCTCTAACGCTCCATCCATCATCCCCTTTGGTATCGCTTTGTTCGCCCTAAGTTGGCAGGGTATGCCCAGACGTGGGTCCCTTGCTCACTTTGCCACTGGATTCAAGATAGCCTGGCTGATGAGGGTTTTGAACCCGAAACCGGTCCCAGGATGCTTGTTTCCGGTCCAGGGAAGACATGGCTTGGCAGTTCGGGCTGGACTGTTCCCATGAGGCACAGGGTCAGACTGATTTGCATATGGCCATGTCTGAACTGGGGTGGTGGAGTGAGCTAAAGAATGATGATGGATTAAACACAGATCAGTTGACTGGGGGTGAGTGTTTGATTTGCTCTAACGCTCCATCCATCATCCCCTTTGGTATCGCTTTGTTCGCCCTAAGTTGGCAGGGTATGCCCAGACGTGGGTCCCTTGCTCACTTTGCCACTGGATTCAAGATAGCCTGGCTGATGAGGGTTTTGAACCCGAAATCGGTCCCAGGATGCTTGTTTCCGGTCCAGGGAAGACATGGCTTGGCAGTTCGGGCTGGACTGTTCCCATTAGGCACAGGGTCAGACCGATTTGCATATGGCCATGTCTGAACTGGGGTGGTGGAGTGAGCTAAAGAATGATGATGGATTAAACCCAGATCAGTTGACTGGGGGTGAGTGTTTGATTTGCTCTAACGCTCCGTCCATCATCCCCTTTGGTATCGCTTTGTTTATATATGGGACACTTTGAATCACAGAACATATACAATGAGATGGCCCCCTTTTACGAAAACGTACGCTCCTGGTCCCGCTTCATTGACGATATTTTCTTTATCTGGAAGGGGGACCAGGAGTCACTCGATGAGTTCACTAGCTGGATAAATGCTGCCGATCCGAACCTTAGATTCACTACTCAATCTAGTAACTGCAAAATTGAATTTCTGGATGTTTGGATCGAACATAAGGATCATGAATTATTGGTTTCCTTATACACCAAGCCGACGGCCAGAAACACTCTTCTACAATTCAACAGCTACCATCCGCGTTGTCAGAAGTAGGGTATTCCCTTCAGTCAGTTTCTCCGTCTCCGGGGTAACTGTACTAATATGAATGAATTTCTTAAACATGCTGATATCTTGAAAGACAAACTACTCACCCGAGGATACCCGACCAAATTGGTCAGAGACTCTTTGAAAAGAGCCAGGTATTATAACCGTGACACCATGTTCCAACCGAGGAGCACCCAACAACTGGACAAACTGGTGTGTGTTACTAAGCACTCTAGCTTAAGCCATAAAATACGCCAGACTATCAACTCACAATGGTACCTCTTGAACATGGACAATGGTGAATATAAGCTACCTAAGCCATTGTTCGCATTCAGAAGGAATAAAAATCTTAAGAACCATCTTGTGAGAGGCAAAATTCCTGAACGTGCTCCTTATTGCCAAAAATCCATCACTGGTGGCCACCCCATCAAGGGTAACCATCGATGTGGCACCTGCCAGGCATGTCCTAATGCTGTAGTCAGTGACACTATTAAAGTAAATGGACTTACCATATCCTTGCGAGAAATGACCAACTGCCGCACATCAAACATCATATACATAATTCTTTGTCCATGCAACTTGGCCTATATCGGAGAAACAGGCAGGGAATGCAGAATAAGGATAGGTGAGCACAAGTCCAACATAAGACTTAAGAAGCACTCCGCTCCCCTGCTCAGCCATTGGATGGAACTTGGCCACTCTGAGAATGACCTCAGGTGGTCTATTCTAGAGAAAGTTCATGTGCAGGCAGGGAAGGACTTGATCGCTACCAGAAGGAAAAGAGAGGTCTTCTGGATTTTCCGTCTTAACTCTGTGGAGAAAGGACTTAACGAAATCTGCCCCTGGGAAAATGCGATTATTTAATGATCCAGCCCTTCCCTTACCTCCGCAACCTTCTGTTTAAATTTATGTAATCTTGAACTGTTGATTTTCTGTTTTTGCCTATTTCTTGAGATTCTTGCCATATGGATTTGGATCTCAATGTACCCTTTATTGGTACACACATTCTTGACCTGGGCCCTCTCCATTGTTCCATTGCCCTTGACTCTTTGTGGGCAATGAATCTGATTAAGACTATTTCACTTCTTTAGTCACCCTGGGGTTTATGCCCTTCATTGGCGTACCCCTGATCCCTTTAATTCTGTACTGTCCCGCTATTTTTCTCGGACACGTTTTTGGTATGATTTGGCTTGGCCATTGCACTATGTTCCTTATTTATACATATCTTTTTTGCCTCTGTTACCTTCCCCTTATTCTGGCGATTTCTTCTTTTTATTCTCTGAATACGAGTTTGTGCGGCTAAGGTGAAATATATTTTCTTCCTTTTTCCGCTTCCCCCCCCCCTCCAGCCTGGCCGTTTGTGGGCTATCGCATGTGGTTATGAATAGACGAGTTAGACTTCTGCGATGGCCGCCGCATTAACATCCCCGATGGATGTGCTGTACTAGTCCTTTTTTGTTGTTTATTACCTTTGATGGGAGGGAGTAACCTCTATCGTTTTACACGTTGGCTGATTACATGGCGACGAACCGTTTATAAACCGGATTAGGCAGTCCTTATCTCTAAGGTTAGCGCCCGGGAGCTTCCTGCCCCGCCATCCGTTGGAGGACGTCTCTTATTGAATTCGCCACCCTTCGAATGTGGTAAGTTTTCATATTCTTTCCTTTCCCTCTTTTTTCTTAAAAACTTTTTTTCACCGCTGAATTTGCCTCTTTAACTCGATAAATTATTCTCGGACATATAGACTGTCTACTATGTGCTCGAATGTCGTATATTGATGCTTTTTAAACTTTGCACATTATCAGGTCTTTATTATCTAGCAGTTCTGTATACTCGTTTTCCATTCTTTATCCTATACGACTGAATGCCCAATTTCTAATTATGCACGGCCGTGCGGCGCTTGCTTAGTGTTTCTCCCTATTTTATAGGTATGTAGGGACACCCGGCCACTATTTATAAAATATTAGATTCCTATGTATTTAGTGGCTTTTTAAACTAAGTGCACCATTAGGCTTTTGTTATTTAGCAGTACTCTTTACCCGCCTCCTACTCTCTATCCTACTCGGTCGGATGCTTATTTCAATTTATGTACGTCCTTAGGCATTTGTTTAGTGGTCCTCCTTAACTTGTTGGTATGCAGGGATATTTGGCCACTTCTTATTAGATCCTTATGTATTGAGTGGCTAACTATGTTGCTCTGTTCCCTTATCTTTCTGTCTGAGACGCCGCCTCACGGAACTGTATTCCGTTTAAGAATGCGGAACCCATTTTTTCCTAGTGTTTAAATTACAGACTGTTGTGAGCCTCAGTAATTTGAATCTTCTTGCTAGATTAGCGTTAATCCCTTGATACATTTCCTTTCTATGCCTACTCAGGAAATTGACCCCCGTTTGCTTACTTGACTTCCATTTATTCCTTAGATGAGGAACCTCATATTGAATGTGTGTGTGTGTGAACGCCCCAACTCTTGGAATTCGGATCTACGCCGTTTTCCACATGGGTAAGACGTTTGTGGATGGATGCTCCCTCTCGGGGTTATTGATCCAGTCCCAACTTTCCTCCACTTTTTAATTTAAAAAAAATGTTTTCTTTTGAATTTTTGTGCATAGACTGACCATCAAGGTTTTTTCTGTTCCTACAGATTTAATGGATTGAGCTGGTCTCAACTTAACTTTCCCTATTCAAGGCTATTTACCTAGATTTCCTGCATCAAGGTAATTTATAGTATAGATTTATATATAGATGAAATTATTGGGTCAATCTATGTCACTAAATACTCTTTTTTGATCTTCACTGTGAACTTGGGTGTATTTTCTATTTTCTATTTTCTGGGTGAAACTTCCATTTTCTAACTTTTTGGGTACTTTCTGGTATTGCTCGGTGCGCACATTCCCATATCTCATTAAATGATATTCAAATTTGATTTTTACTATATATGAATAATTGTTTATGTCTTCTCGCTGCTAATTTATTATCCCCCATACATATATATATCCCTGAATTCATCATCCATTGTGAAATGTATATATAAATATGTAGATTGTAGCACTGACTGTGATTGCCTTATATCACTTTATTATTGTTGTAGGTGGTTCTGTTGTTGTGTCCCACTTTCTGATCTGTTCGCCCTGATGAAGGTGTGACCCGCATTGGGTCAATACACCGAAACGCGCGTTGGCGCTGGACAACTTCGTGCCCCCTGAACTTTCTACTACCTTTCAAGGAGAGGACGCACGATATGTACTATTGCAAACATGTTGTATCTTGGACCATTTTTCTCTTTTTTTGTGATAAATTGCTCTTGAGTGGCGAGAGTGTTTGAGCATGTGTGTATTTGTGGTTGTGAGTGTTTGTGGTGCATGAATGTGGAACCCCATTTATTTGTTTTATTGTGTATTTATAAAAATATGTCTTATGTTATTGTGGTTCTAACCTTGATGTAAACATAGTGAATATCAAAAATTATAAAATAAAAAATATATCTATTTTTGTTATACAGATAAAAAAACTTTCTCCAGTTTGTTCGGGGGAATTGGGTTTTTGTTAGACTAGCGAGTTTACTATCCCACTGTGACCCTGACGGGCACTTTCAATATTATTGCCAGACAGGTTGGGTTCTTTGATTGTCATTTGTTTCTGTACCCCTGTCCGACCTGTCTGTTATTTTCCTTCAGGGGCCCCCTTGTTTTAGCGGAGAATATTTTTATTGCCAATATTTATGGTAAAGGAACTTTTCTTTTATAAGGATGCCATGAATTTTATTTATACCCTCAATAGTGAATTAGTATGCTGAGCTGTTGCTGGATATATAAGCCTGGCTGTAAAAGAAGGAAATTGCTTGCATTTTTAGATAACCTAGTCTATGAAGCTGATTGAAAGATGATTTTGGGCAGATAATAATTATTAAAATTTAAGGAAATAAGATGATTTTTATTAATGAAGTTCTAACTACTAATTGAATGAGTTTTAATTTTATACAAGATGTATTCTCTATTTTATGTACTTTCTGGATCTATTGATAGAAGTTTCTAATCTTATATATGATATTTTCTCTTCGTATTTTATGCACTTTTATGGATCAATAAAAAGATTCAGAATAAAGGGGTCCTTACAATAGCGGGCGGATCGCCACCACCCGTATGGCGGCTGCGATCCGCCTGCCATAATCTACCGCCCGCATGCCAATTCCACCGCCACATTACGATGGCGGGGAGGACCCCGGCGGACGGAAAGACCGTCCACCGGTTTTCCGCCGGTCTGACAGGGGACAAGGCGGAAAAGGGCACTAATATGGTGGCGGTGTCTGCAAGACACCGCCATCCATATTAGGATGGTGGCGGAGAGCAGCCTTTCCATGGCGGCAACGCCATGGAAAGGCATACGGTCTTTGCTGTTGGGGGCCCGTTGCGGGCCCCCCAGATGTTGGGGGGCTGGGGGATGCACATGGGGGGTACCTATGGTACCCCCCTGCATTTGCGTGCACAAGGTGGCAGGCACCGCACGGTGCCTGTCACGCACAACATGCATATATGGCATTGTGGCGGGTGCTGCTTACAGCACCGCCCGTCGCAATTCAATGTATGCGGGATGCCACCGCCACCGTGGCGGTGGCATCCTAATGCCTACAGCGGGACCGCCGCTCCTCTGGCGGACGGTACCATTCACTGTTACGGTGGCGGGCGGACAAAGTCCGCCCGCCATCGTAATGTGCCCCAAAGTTATTATGATGATATTATTTGTCAGACTGTATCCATATAAGGAAAACCGTTCTCGGTGGGTATTCCTGAATACAGAAATGGTTAGCACATACAGTAAAGCAACCAATGGTAGGTGTGTCATTTTACACTGGATGAAACTTTGCTGTATAATTGATGCTTACTACAATCATTTTTAAACACAGATTAGTGAATGTGTATGAAGACTTAAACTAGGCTATCAGTAATCTTTGGTGTTTGGACAAAATATTGAATAAAAAATATATTGCTACAAAACTATTGTGTCAAGAATATCGGGATATCAGTAATATTGTCGACAGGAATATCGAAGGTATGATATCATTTTAAGGGACCGATTACGATGATGGTCCGCCATCATCGGTTTCAATTCCGACCAGCTGATTATGATGCAGCCGGTCGGAATTGAAACCGGCTGGTTATTCCGGATCGCTTCGGATGGGCTAAAGGAGCCCGTCGGCCAGTCGGAACTGGCTCGTAATCCCAAAGGGCGGGCCTTTCCGCCCTTGGATTACGATGCACGGTTTCCAGCATGGTTTCCATGCAGGCCTGTCCGACATGGAAACCATGTAGGAAAGCGTGTTTGGAGACCCCCAGCAGGGCCCTCTCGTGTTTGTGGCCTCTGGTTGGGGGCCGAGGGGGCACCTATGGTGACCCCCTGTTAATCCCTGCAACACATGACTGGCACCTTAAGGTGCCTGTCACGGGGTACAAGGATGAACAAGACCTCCCATTTCCCTATGGGAGCATGCACTACGGAAGGTTTACGGCCCGTAATGCATGCTCTCATAGGGAAATGTTGGAATGCAACCGAACAGTGTTTGGTCGCATCCTAATGAGGCAGTCGGGACTGCCAACCGGGTGTCGGTTGGGACCGCCGACCGGGTGTTGGTCGGTCCTGTGTATGAGACGGTGTCAGGCGGAAGCAATTCCGCCCAACATCGTAATCGGCCCCTAATTTTGTTTTAAATACTGTTGTAAAAAATATTGATTTAGACAATATTGTATATACTATCGTTTGTACGTTTTATTTTGTATGTATTATATTGTAGCATGTTTGATTTCATATGTTTAATATGTTTTTACTTGTGTGTTTAGTAAGATTATTTATTCATTACTATTTTTTTTAATTTGTATTTCTAGTTGCACGTATGTGTAAAATGAATGTATATATACATTTTTTTGTTGTGGGATGTTGGGTCTTGGAGGAATAAGGCTGAGGAGATTTGCGCAAAGATGAATAGTTTGATTTAAATATAATGTTAACTATTTTAATGGTATGCAAATTAATATTGTAAATTAGAAAATTATTTCATTACATCATTTTTTTTCTAAATGATAGTTTATATTTATATCATAATGTGATAGATTTGTACATTTATTTTTTCCTATACATTTTTTAATATTTTTGAGGATTTATTTTTAATGTTGAATATTATAATGCCATTGTAAATAAATTGATAGAACAATTCTTAACTTATATTTACATTTATTTTAAACTTTTCTAATATATTGTCAAATTAAATTATGAAAAGAGAATACATATGTATTATTTATGATGTATGCATGTATATGTTATTGTATATTGATATGTTATAGGTTTATTTATGAAAACTTTATTAAACAACATTTTTTTAATTATATTTGTAAATGTTTATTATTGGAATCAGTTCTGTTGGGAATATATTTTCTAAAATGTTTTAATTTTAATGCAATTATTTTTAAATATTTAAATGGAAAATTAGTTTAATATTTTGTTACCTTTATAATTCTCATTTTTGGAATATGTTTTTTTAATATTATGTTTCAAAGTTTAGGACTATTAGTAAATGTTAGTATATATATATTAATTATTAATAGTGATAAATATACTATTTTATATGATCAAAAAATATGCGTGAGTATGGAGTATTAATTGTGCATATAACATTTTTTGTGTCCAGAACCTTACATAAAATGATTTAGATTGTAGTGGAAATAGTAAATGCCACCCATTTAGAGGCCAACGCATTTCCCAAGTTGGTGTAGATTGGAGTGAGAAAAGTAAATGTCACGTCTTTAGTGTCCTACACCATCCACAAATTTGCATAGATTGGAGTGGGATTAGTGAATGTCACCCCTTTGTGGTCCAACACCTTCCCTAAATTTGTTAAGATTGGAGTGGGAATAGTAACTATTACCCCGTTAGTGTCCAACACCTTCCCTAAATAGGTTTAGATTGAAGTAGGAATAGTAAATTTCACCCCTTTAGTGTCCAATACCTTCTTCAAATTGGTTTAGATTGGAGCAGGATAGTAAATGTCACCCCTTTAGTGTCTAACACCTTCCGCAAATTGGTTTAGATTGGAGTGAGAATACTAAGGGTCTCATTACGATGTTGGTCGGAGTTGCCTCCGGCCGCTCGGGACCAATCCGACCTCCGGTTGGTGGTTCTGACTGCATGATTACGATGCGACCGAACACTGTTCGGTCGCATACTCCCTTTTCTCTATAGGAGCTTGTGTTACGGCCCTACACCGGCCGTAACACAAGCTCCCATTGAGAAAAGGGGGTGTGTGGAAAACCCTGTACCCTGTGGCAGGCACCCCATGGTGCCTGCCACACAGTGCAGGGATTTACAGGGGACACCCTAGGTACCCCCTCGGCCACTAACCGTAGGCCGCAGAGGCAAAGGGGCCCTAGCCAAAGTCGCTTTCCCACAGCCTTTCCGTGTCGGACCGGCACGAAAAGGCTGTCGAAAACCGACATCGTAATCCCGACGGCGGAAACACCATCCATAGGGGATTATGGTGCAGTTCCGACCAGACAGAAGACTCCGAGAGCCAGTCGGAACCGCATTGGAATGACCAGCCAGTTTAAGCTCCGACCGCCGACATCGTAATGTGGCAGTCGAACCGCAAACTGATCAGTGGTCAGAGGGTTTCCAATCGTAATTGGCCCCAAAATGTCACCCTTTTGTGTCCCACTCCTTCTCCAAATTGGTTTATATTGTAGTGGGACTAGTAAGTGTCACTCCTTTAGTGTCCAACGCCTTCCACAAATTGGTATAGAGTGGAGTGGAAATAGTAAATGTTACCCATTTAGTACCCAAAAATGTCTTCAAAATGGTTTATTTTGGAGTGTGATTATTTAATTTAACCATTTTAGTGTGAACTACTTTCTAAAAAATATATATCTATGTAGTACAGAGAATTTATTTAGTTTAATTAGTACTGTTGGTGGTTAGAAAGATAATTTGAAAAAGTAGTACGTTATATAGTTGTAATAAATAACATTATTGCTTACATATTTTCATAGAATTAAGATGTAACACATTTTTAAATGTGTATTAATTTTTTCAAAGGTTATTTCATGTATATTTCTACCTTTATAAGCCTATACATTTCTACTTAAAACATTTATATTTTGATAAATACTATTGTAGGTTGCACAATTTCTAGTTTCTTTTTTCTGTTATTTAACATTTTTTACATCTCTTAAATTGTTTCATATATATATTTTTAACATAATTTTAACATACTTTTTTTCCATATATAATAAGTAATTGTATATTTTTTATAGTATTACTTGATTTATACTTTACAATTTTGCAACATTTGTTACAAGATTTTCATGTGTTTAATAATTTTTTTTATTTTTTCATACATTTGTTCAACATTTTTTACTTATTTTCCTATTCATTTCTACTGGAAGATAGTCTTTTTATTAGTTTCCTTTAGCACCCATTTTTCTTTTTACCACTACCTTCTACTTTGTAGTCTATTTGTGGCATTTTTAGTTGCTACTGTTCTTTGGAACAGGTATTTCCTTTTTAAAGCTTTTTAAGGTTTTGAGGGTAGAGGGGATGCAGGGGATATGTCTCGTGGTTAGTTATAGTGTTGTTTGTGGGACTTTTTGTACATTTAGGGCCTGATTCCGATGCAGTTAGGAAATCATTCCGACCAAATTGGTTTGGGAATGGTTTCCGACCAACTCGGATCGGGAGAGTCTGACCAACCGAGTACGATATATCCGGATGATTCCAGATACGATTTGGTTGGGCTCCCATTGACTTCAAAGGGAGTCTATGTTCCGACCGAATGCATAGGCTCCCATTGAAAAAAGGGGTGGCTGTGGAAAATTGGGCACCCTGTGGCGGGCACCCCCTGGTGTCTGCCAAACTGTGCATGGCTGGTAAGGGGGAAGCCATGGGTACACCCACGGGCCCGATTGGGAAGGCTCCGGGTGCAGGGGGGGCCCACTACAGGCCCCCAAAGTCTGATTCTGACTGCTGATTCGAGCCAGACAGCACTATTCGGAAAGGCTGTCTGAATCCAGCATCGTAATCAGTCGTTCGGAAATGCGGCCCGTAGAGACGTATGAATCTGCTCCGTACGGTTTGGTCATTCCAAATGCTATCGGGTTCGGATTAGGATATTCCTAATGCCTGACTCGCATCATACTTGGGGCCCAATTCCGATCTCGTGCAGAAAGCAAACCGTATGACTCGTGTCTGGAATGCTTTCCGTACGACTCGTGTCAGGGGAGTCCGACTTAATAAGGACGATGTATCTGAATGCATCCAGATACAATTCGGTTGGACTCCCATTGACAAAAGAGGTGGTTGGGGATCATCATGCACCCTGTGGTGGGCACCCCTTGGTGCCTGCCACACTGTGCATAGTCAGAAAGGGGCAACCCATGGGTACCCCCACGGGCATGAATTGGAGGGCCCTGGGTGAAGGGGTACCTGCTATGGACCCCCGAAGACCGATTCAGGCAGCCTTTTTGATCCGGGCAAAAGGATTCGTAAAGGCTGTTCGAATCCTTCATCGTACTTGTTCGCTTGGAAAACCTACTCCATAGAGCTGTACGATTCGGCTCCAGAGGGCTCTATCTCTCCGTATGCCTTCCGGAAACGATTCGGTCAGCGTTAAGGGTTTCCAGGCATCGTACTTCGTTCGGAATTGGGAACGAGTGAGTCGGAAACAAGGGCTCTGGATCGGTTTAGGTAAAACCAAATCCAAATCGGAGCCCTTCCGACCGAGATCGGAATCGGGCCCTTGGTCGGTCGGAATCCTTTCCGATTTGGTCAGAAAGACATGTTCCCGATCCAATTCGGACGGAGCAAATGCCGTTAGGAGGCCTTCCTAACCGCATCGGGATCGGGCCCTAGGTCTTGACTATTCATTGTCCCTTTACTTTTCTTTGGCACTGTGGTGTGCAGACAGAATATCGAGTAAAATATATCGAGTTGCACAAATATCGAGTAATAAATATTGTGGTTCAGAAATATCGACAGCAAGAATATCGTGGTCAAGAACACCGACTTCAGGTAAGTAATATCGATTTTAAAAATATCCAAGTGTTTAATATAGTTTGCAAAAATATAGGGGCCGATTCCGATTCAGGCCAGAAATCTCTCCGACCGAGCCGGACCCGGAGAGATTTCCGACCGAATCGGACCCTAGCAGTCCGACCGAACGAGTAACGATGCGTTCGCATGCTATCGGACTCGATTCGGTCGGACTCCCATTGAAGTCAATGGGAGCCGGTCGTACAACGCGTACGCGGGCTCCCATTGACTCAATGGGTGCGAGGCGAACAAGGGCGCCCCCTACAGCGGGTACGCGTCGAAGCGGGTCATGCCATACATGCACAGGTAGGGGGGACCCATGGGTCCCCCCTGTGTGCGACTCGCGTGGCTAGGCGTACAGGGGGGTCCAACACGGACCCCCAAAGTGCGGCTCCGACTGCTCTTTCGAGCCGGACGGCGCGAGTCGGTCGGAATGCTCGCGGCGCGCATCGTACTTACCCGGCCGGGGAACGTCTCCATTGCGCGGTGCGAGTCGTGTCCGTGCGAGTCGGTTGGAGCGCTCGGCTTTCGCGAACGAGTCGGTCGGTGCAGTTGGGTCTCGCGAACGAGTTGGTCGGAGATTTCGCATCGGACTCGCTCGCCCGGACGCACGTACGAATCGGTCGGGAAACAGGGCTCCGAATCGGATCCGGTAAAGCCGAATCCGATTCGGAGCCCTACCGGCCGAGATCGGAATCGGCCCCATAGTTGTTAAAAATATTGTTTTTTGAATTAATGTTATGTATTTTAGTATATATTTTATATGTATGTGATGTATGTTTTTGTATAAGAATTGTTTGTATTTTTAATATATGTGTTAAATGTTTAGCAGTTTTTTATTTTTTTTATTTGAATTTTGTGCTTTTAGTTCCATAGGGGGTTGTGGGATTATAGGGGAATAGGGTGGGAAGTAATGTAATTATATTAAATTAATTGATTATTTTTTATTTATTAATATTTTTTAATTTATATTTTATAGTTTTAAATGTGTAAAGTAATTTATTATTAAGCAATTAATAATTAATTGGTAATTAATTATGGTAATTGTGTAATTAATTTGAGGTGGGTGTTGTGGTGTTTATAGGTGTAAAGGGTGGGAAGTAATTTATTTTTAATTGATTAATTAATAATTGGTTGTTAATGAATTTTAAATAATTAATTGGTAATTAATTATGGTATTTGTGTAATTAATTTTAGGTGTGTGTTTTTTGGGGTTTATAGGGATAAAGGGTGTTAAGTAGCTTATATATTTTTTATTATTAATTTTTTGTTAATTTAATTAATTAAAATTGTATTATGGTAATTGTGTAATTAGTTTTAGCTGTGTGTTGTGCTGTTTATAGGAGTAAAGGGTGGGGAGTACTTTGCGTTTAATTAATTAATATATAGTTGTTAATTAATGTTAAATATTTGATATTTATTTTGAGTAATTGTTTATTTTTGTGTGTGTTGTTTTTACTTTTAAAGGGTAAAAGGTGGCTATTAAATACATTTTAATTACTTTATTATTAGTTGTTAATTGTAATAGTTTTTAATTTAAAAATATGTTTTAATTGTGCTTTACAATTTTATATCTTAATTTAGGTGTGTGTTGTGGATATTATAGTGTTAAAGTGCGTGTTGTCAATTAATGTGTATTAGTTGTTTTATTAATAATATTTTTTAATTGATTATTAATTATGTTAATTATGGAAGTACATTTATTTAAAATGTTGAAGTGTTGTTTTTGGTGTGGTGTTATAGGGTAGGAAATAAAATAAATACATTTATGTATTAATTAATTTTTTAGTTTGTCAATATTTTCTAGTTTAAAAGAATCATTTTTTGTAAATGTATTTATTATTTTATTCTATATAATATTCGTAGGTTTTTGTTATTTGTAATTAATATTATCATATGTTTTCTTTTTATATATTTAATATATATGATTTTTCATTTTTAAATATTGTTTATTTATTTTTCTGATTTAAAATTTTTTTATTATATATTTTTTTATAACTGTTTGAGTGTGAATAGTAATTTTTGTCTCTCCGCTATCCAACACTTTCCCTAATGTTGCACTCACTGGAGTGGGAATAGTAGTTTTGACCTCTCCGCTCTCCAACACTTTCCCGACTGTTGCACTCACTGGAGTGGGAATAGTAATTTTTACCCCTCCGCTATCCAACACTTTCTGTACTGTTGCACTCACTGGAGTTGAATTAGTAATTTTTACCCCGGTGCTATCCAACACTTTCCTTACTGTTGCACTCATTGGAGTGGGAATAGTAATTTTAACCCCTTTGCTATCCAACACATTTTCTCTACTGTTGCACTCACTGGCGTGGGAATACACTTTTTTACCCCTCTGCTATCCATCACTTATCCTACTGTTGCACTCACTGGAGTTGGAATATTTATTTTTACCCCTCAGCTATCCAACACTTTCCCTACTGTTGCACTCACTGGAGTGGAAATAGTAATTTTTACCCCGTCGCGATCCAGCACTTTCCCTACTGTTACATTCAGTGGAGTGGGAATAGTAATTTTTACCCCTCTGCAATCCAACACTTATCCTACTGTTGCACTCAGTGGAGTGGGAATAGTAATTTTTACCCCTCCGCTATCCAACACTTTCCCTACAGTTGCACTCTTTGGAGTGGGCATAGTAATTTTTGCCCCTCCACTATCTAACACTTTCCCTATTGTTGCTCTCACTGGAGTGTGACTAGTAGTTTTTACCCATCCGCTATTCAACACTTTCCCTATTGTTGCACTCACTGGAGTTGGAATAGTACATTTAATTTCTCCGCTATCCAACACTTACTCTACTGTTGCAGTCACTGGAGTGGGAATAGTTATTTTTACCCCTTTGCTATCCAACACTTTCCCTACTGTTGCACTGTTTGTATTGTGAAAATTAAGTTTAAATATTTTTTAATTGATTTTTTTAAAAATATTTTAAATCATTAATATATATTTTTATTTTTTATATTATTTTAAACTTTTAACATACATTAAAAATAATAGTTTATTAATTGTTTTAAAGTAAATATATATGTACAAATTATTTGTGTGTTTATCCTTTTTGTATTAAGATTATTTGTTATTTTTTATTAAAATGTATATTAAATTTATTTTATTTTGTTAAAATTATATTTAATATTTAATATATTTAATATATATTATTTTATTTTATATTTATATGAAAGTCCATATTTTATACATCTATATTTTTTACATCTATATTTTTATTCAATATTTTTGTACTACCTGTTTAAGTATAGGAGTCGATATTTTTTTTGTCTATATTTTTTGAACATCGATATTTTTTACATCGATGTTGTGTCAGTGAACCAGCACTGTTTGCCTTAAATTTTAAAAATGCATATATTTTGTTCCCTTTATTAGATTAGAGTTTCTTTTGAGTCATTTGGCCCTGATTGCGAAGGCAGACGGACTTCTGTCTGTCCGCCATCGTCCCAGGGATGGGGACCACCCGCATATGAGGAGGCGGTCCCACATATGTAATTATGATGCGACCACCACCATGGCAGTCGAATCTGCTATATTTAACATTGCGGCGGTTGCTGCTAGCTGCAGCACTCGCCACAATGTTAAAAATGCACCGTAGACATTACCCCGCACTACGTGGCAGGCACCGTGCGGTGCCTGCAACATGGTGCAGGGAAATGTAGGGGGGCACCATAGGTGTCCCCCAGTGCTCTTTCCCCTGGCCCAGGTATAAAGGGGGCCCGCTACGGGCCCCCAAATCTATTTTTCGCCTGCCGTTCCGTGGCAGGTTGTCCGTCCGCAAAACGACCGGCGGAAAAGGGATATCATAATCCCGATGGCAGTACCCGACAGGCACAGCCGCCATGCTGTCCAATGCGGCTGCTCCGACAGGAGGTCGGTAAATGACCACCTGTCAGAACAGTGGCGGTCGGTCTTTCCGTCCGCCACGTTTCCGCCCGCCATAGTAATCTGGCAGGCGGACAACCGCAGTATGATGGCGGAGGGGCCCCCACCGGCAGGCTGTTGGTGGCAGGCCTTTCACCATCGTAATCATGCCCTTTGTTACTATTTTTAGAAATCAGATGTGGGATTGTGTTTTGTTTTGATTTTTTAATTGTTTTTGTACCTCAAAGTACTTTACACACTTTTCCTTAACTTAAGCTTGTTTGTGAGACCCCTGTCTTGCACAGCCCAGTATCTGCATACAGGTAGACTGTCACAGAAGGAAGTCTTCCAAGATTGGTACTCACCTGCGGTAGACCTAATAATGTGAGTGGGCATTCATAGTGTTATTTGTAGTTCTTATTAAAGGTCTGTGATTCTTACACTACGTTCTACATTACAGGTAAAATCTACCCCTAAAAAACAGTTTTGCCCAACTTATCCCTATACGGTCCAGCAAGATATATCAATCTAGGGGTAAACAACACCTTGCGTTACGGTCCCTAACATCATACAAATGTTCCTTACTTTAAGAATAATCATACTTTCCTGGCTCACCTCATAATCATATTCCAGGCCTTTGCCCCCTACTGGGAAAAGTAAATTACTCTGCTCCCCAGCAGGAGGCTCAAAGGCCTCCCCCAAAGAAAGACATTAACAATGCTTTGCCAAGTTCCAGCAAAAGGAAGGGCTGAGGAGGATTTCTGCATTTGTTGATTAGCTTGCCACACTGCACCTAGACTGGGGCAGCTCAGATCTAGAGAAACCAAAAAGGAGGGCCAGACCTCCAAAGCCAACAAGGAGAGGCTCTTCTTTGACATTTGGGTGGGAAGAGATCAGGCAGCTGTGTTACATAGGGGCAGAGATGAGGTGCCCCGGGAAGTTCCTGTCTCAGACAACTTGAAGTCACCACATTGAATTGCCCTGACATGCTATGAAGGAGGGTTTGGTCAGGATGGTGGTATCCCAGGTTTGGCCAGGGGTGCCTGGCTTCTAAAACTTTCCACCCCACTTTAAAACCCTTGAACTAGGGAGAGACAAATAGGAAGACATAGGAGCTGGAAGTGATAATGTGGAAGTATGCCCAGCTGTAAAGAAAGAGCCACCTGATGCCAGTGCATTTATTGACTTTGGAATTTTGACTCCAGCTGACCCCCAGAACTAATATGAGTCTCTCTAAGGCCAGTGGTGCTGGCCCCCTTATGCTCTCTGAAGAACAGTTGGGGGAATGGATCTGCTGCGGGACCCTGGAGTATTCCCATGGAGCTTCGGTATTCGGCCCTTGACTCTGCTGCTAAACAAACAGATATCCTGCAAGATGTACTATGGGCCATGAGGTCTAGGGAGTGTAACAAGGAGGGTGTGGATGGGCTGTGTAGGATGCTCCCAAAGCAGGAGCGAGCCTCAGGAGTAGAAACAGAGGACAGGTCTGGTGCTGGAACATTGAAACCAAGCTCCCCATGAAAAGCACAAATTAAAGGCCAGGAGGACTGAGGAAAATTCCCCTGGTGGCTAGGGTTGGCCACTGTGAGGAAAACGAGCCCAAAAACATTGAAATCAGCCCTGTGGGGCCAGAGTTATCTACATTTAAGAACAAAACACATATCGCTCTGTCTCATGCTTACAAATTCTCTGATGGAGGGCCAAAAATCCAGTTGTAACCCTAGCCATTCCAACTCCCCAGGTGGATCCGATTCCCAGGGATCCCATTCCCCGGGACTCAAAAAAATCCCAGGAGTGCTGTCCACCCCTGTGCCCATTTCTCAGAAGCAATCAATACTAGAGCTGACGAGTTCTGGGGTGTATCTGTGCTCTGGGAGTGGTATCGAAACCTTAAAAAAGGGTGTATAGCATTGTCAGTACCCCCAAATGTAAGTTGTTACTCGCTACTAGGGAAGGACAAATATCCTGAAATACATATCTAGAGATGCACTGCACTGGCTGGTGAATACTAAAGACTTTCAACCATGGTGAATACTAAAGACTTTCAATGAAGCTTAATGTTATCATGCACTGTGTTTACCACAAGGCATCTGGGAGAATTGTGGGCTGGTATGTCAGGCACTGTACTCTATCCTCCTTTTGTATCTTAAAGTATGCTAAGGGGCTGCATGGAGTGCCCCATCCTCCCAACCCCCTGAGGTTGCTCCAGTAGTTACACCTAATACTCCTGGGGGGTTATATTTATGTCCTTGGGATGTGCTTTGCTGCTTTCCAAAGCACTCTTGGCATCTGTATTTTAGCACAAATGGTCTGGAGTGTGGAACTCCTATAGGCTTGTCCTATGACTGCAATAGCAGTCTAATAAAAGTAAATAAAAGACTCTGAGATATATGTTTTTGGAATGTTATGCTTTATTGACAATTGAAATGCTTGATATTAAAAGTTATTTTCATTATTAAAAGTAAATTCACTGACTGGACAATGATTAATTGGATGTTGTTGCTTACCACCGAGCTGGGGTTATTAATCCACATCATCTCCACTGCTCTACTTTGGTACCCGGAGAGAGTCAAGTGCTACAATGGGGTACTTGTTTCACAGTAAAACACAATTGTGGACTTATTACTTGAGAAGTACTCACGTCCTTCCCTTCACAGCTAATAACCAAGTTTTCTTACAGCAATGATATTCCTAATACTGATATCTCAACATAAATAGATGGCCTCTACTCAATGCAGCACTCCTTGGTGATTTTGGAAATGGAGTTTTCATGGTAGTCCAGAAATAGTCAGAAAAGGATTGTGTTTAGCTGCTTCCTGGAAGCAAGGAGGGTTGATTTCTGATGTTGAGTCGAACAGAGTTCTAAGATGAAGTCGCTGATCCAGCAGAAAAGGAGCAATTCTTGTTAAAAGAGGTTTTGACCCTAGAGTTCTGAATTAAGTGACCTAAATCCATAGTGAATACTAGTGAAATCATTGAAGGTTAATACAAAATGTTTGTCTATATTCTGCACGAAATAAACAAGAGCAGACACTTTTCAGAATTTCTATAGCCATCCTTTTAATCAACAATAAACAAATAAGAATAACCTAAAAATATAAGACTTCTATATTTTCCGCCCTGAGATTACCAACAATGACAGTAAAACTGGAGTTGGTTCTATGAAATGGAGCCCCACATTCTAGGCAGTTACCATACCTGATCTTGGCATTGTCTATGGGCCATATATCTCATATTCTCTCAGCAGTAGAGAGATACATGCCATTGAAAAGATTTTATGGCCTGTCACATTGCACTCATAAAAGTGTGTGGTCCCACCTTTTGAGAGGGTGAAATGTAGGTTGGCTGAGTTGAAGAAAATGCCATTGTAGCTGAAGTGTGTGGCAGGAAAGAAAAGTGGAGAGGAAGGTTAGATGTCAGAGAGGGTGAACAAATAGGAACTTATGAAACAAGAAATATACTGGTAAAAGATTTATTTGGAGTGTGAAAGACTGGTATATGTGGAAATGTAAGGGAGCTACTGTTCTTTGTGCGGTCCAAACACATAGACCTTATTGCAGCTCATTTTCATGGATTTTGCTTTTCTTTGGCTGCAGCCTGAAAGAGATTTAAAATGTTAAATTTGTGGACATTGTACATCTAGCACAAGAAAAAGTTTACAGTTTAGAATTTTCACAGGAATATGCAGCACAAATCTATATTTTAACTAAAAATACATTAAAGGAAACACCCCCATCATTTAAATTAGAACAACATTTACCGCTTCTGAGTGAGTACCTTCAAAACATGAATTTAATTAAAGATTGAATACAATTATCAAATATCACAAAAATGCATGGAGGGTTCTTTAACTCATATAAAATGACACTGTGCTAGACCTATGCAATGTTTATACATAGATAGCAAAGAGCCAAGCTCTCCCTGGCTAACCAAGTTTCCACTGTGTTTGGAACCTGTGTGGGCCTACTTAGGCTTCTTAGGAAACTTTACCCTATCCTCTCCTTCTCGACCATGAGAACAGTAGTGACTGCCATGATCCTGTCCCGCCTCGACTATGGCAACTCGCTCTACATTGGACTGCCAGACTCTCTAGTTGGCAGACTCCAGATAGTCATGAACGACGCGGCAAGGCTTATTTTTAAAGTTCCCAGGCACACACGGCCATCCCCCCTTCTGCAAAGCCTCCACTGGTTGCCCTTAAAACAGAGGACCAAATTTAAGGGCCTCTGCATTGTTCACAAGGCTATTTATGGACAAGCTCCCGCCTATATTAAGCAACGCCTTGAGAAATACGCCCCATGCCGCTCGCTAAGATCATCCACGATGGACCTACTAAATTGCCCACGCTTCAATTATGCCACCAAGGGAGGTCGATCCTTCTCCGTCCTCCTACCCACCCTCTGGAATAAGCTGCCTAGCCAGCTCCGCGCAGAAAGCAGTCTTCTTCCTTTCAGGAAAAAACTGAAAACCATTCTCTTTACAGAAGCTTGGGCTTAACTGACTTCACTCGCTTGGGTCTGACGCCATTCTTCGTATAGCGCTTAGAGACCTTCCGGTATTAAGCGCTCTACAAATCCAAATTAACATAACAAATTAACATAACATATTTAATATGTTCTCTTTTGATTTAGGTTTGCTTATTACTGAGGAATTGTCTAAAATTATTTCAAATCTCACCAATGTAATAATCAACCTAAACAACATTAATTCTAAAATTGATAAAAAATGGAGGTGGAAAACAAAGGCGTGTATTAAAGAATAATGATATAGAAATGAGACAGTAGGACGGAAACAACATACATTTAAGAGAGACAACTATGTCTACAAAACTAACAAGCTATTGAGGAGACAAATGTGATGCTTGACGGAATATGGGGAGAGACCATCAGATACAAAGGCTACAGAAGACTAGCTGGTCAGACAGGCGCCAGTACCAGCAAAGTCAGTGAGGTATAGTAAATCCTTGAAAATAGATTCACAGAGACTGTTTAAAATTGAAACAGATTATACACTTCAATGAACTTCAGAAATATCAAGCAGAACCGAAGATTCTGTTTTAGGATCAGGTGCACCACAAACCAGGCAAGGGAGAAGCAAGAAAAACTTTGATGAGTCATTACAAAACCTACAAATAAACTGCTCAAAATTATATTTACCAAAGAAAGAACATGTGGTACTTCAGAAAGGCATGTCTTTTTTTGACATATTTATTAAATATGTAGCAAAAGTTACTTTGGTTAAGTTAATGCTCATGGAGATGATGGCTTGAAAATTTAATTGGCAATGAATTCATAGAGTTTAAACCCAAATTCATAGCAGGTTTCCCGATCAAAGTTTTCACCTATGGGCGTATTCCCTGAAATGGAAATTAACATTTTCCAGTGAGGAATGGTCCTAGGTGAGGCCCCTTAGAAGTCGGATATGTTTTAGTAAGACAAACATAGATTTCGAAGTCTGAGAAGTCGCTTTGTGGATCAAGTGCATTTGTCACATTTTCCTGGTCCAAGGCTTTATCTTCATTTTCAGGACCTTTATTTAGGCTTCGGCAGATGGAGTATAGTCCATCAGAGGAGCAGAGGATATTAACTCTGCCACCCTGACAGACTACAGCCCAACAATTTTAGGTTTAAATCTTTTTATTTGCATTTTGTAAACAAAGGCAAACAGTGTGATACACATATGTTCTCCAACGCTGGTCAGGTAAGCCAACAATGAGATGCAAGTAGATAAGGGAGCCAACAGACTCACATGTACAAATGGCCGAAAAAGGAAAATTATTCTACCCGCCCATCCCACCCCCACCCCAACCCTCGTCCACCAACTAAGAGGCCAGTACGAGACAGGCTTACTTCACCTCTTTCAGCGAGGTATCCTGGGGCTCCCCCTCGGAGGGGGCTGATAGGCGCAACAGGCGGAGGTACCTCGGGCAGGTGAGCTCCCTAAACTCAGAGCCCAATAGGGCGAGGAATGGCTGCCAGAGATCTACAAAAGTGGAGCCCTTCCCAGCTAAAGTAAGTGTCATATTTTCCATCCCCAGAACCTGCCACTGACGCTGCAGCCAGCCATTAAATGTGGGGGTGCGAGTGGTCCTCCAGTGAAGCAGGATGTTCTGCATGGCCGAACCCAGGGCGACCGCCATCTGGCGGCCCCGCTGTGATCTGAGCGGGTATGTGAGAGGATTCTGGAGGCCAAGTAGAACACAGCTTGGAAAACGTGGGAGCTGAGTGTCGAAGTGTTTGTCTATTTCATCGATAACCTGCGCCCAATACGTGTGCAATTGTTCACAGTCCCACAAAAGGTGTACCAGTGTGCCCCACTTCCCACAGCCCTGCCAGTAGTCGGCACTCTGTTGGGGGTCCATCGAGTGTAGGCGGTTGGGTGTATAGTACCAGTATGTGGTCACCTTATTCAGGGTCTCTGTCAGTCCCATGTTGCGTGCTGAATGACGGGCTCTATAATATATCCCTTCCCATTCTTTGTGACTGAGGGCCCGACCCAGGTCCCGCTCCCAACGCGTGCGCCCTGCGTTATAAGTATGTGTATGTCTAGCTAGTAGCATCCTGTACAGGTCCGAGATTAGCTTTTTGTCGGATGAGCACGTAAGTAGCCATTTTTCATAGGGTGTGAGGAAGCGCTGTGTGCACGGTTTTACAAGGGGGTGGAGAGCCCAGTGCCGGAGCTGAAGGTAATGGAATCGTTCAGATTCCGGAATTCTATAGAGTGAGCGGACCTGAGGGAAGGTAAGAATCCTGTTGAGGTCGAATAAATGCCCCAGGAACCGACAGCTCGTAGTGCGCCAGCTCGCGAAGGAGGTTTCACCCATCCCCGGTTGAAATTCAGGATTATCAAAGAGCGGGGTGAGAGGAGAAGGGAAGGTAGTCAAATTGTATTTCTCACTGGTCTGGTCCCAGGCCTCCAGAATCGTCTTAGTAATGTGAGAGGCGTAAATATTGGTAGGCCTGTGTGCTTTACACAAAAAGGGGATCCTCTGTAGGGTCGTGGCCGCCACCGCTTGGTCTTGGAACAGCCCATGCTTCTCAGATGCGGACCTGCTCCATTCGACCAAATGTCGAAGTTGCATCGCCTGAAAGTAGAGCCGGAGGTCCGGGACCCCCAGACCGCCCTCCTCGGGAGGCAGCATCATGATGGCTCCCTTCATGCGGGGACGGCGGCCCCGCCAAATGAACTGTGACAGCTCCGATTGGACCTGCTTGATCCATCCCTTGGGTGGCTGTAAGGGCAAAGTCTGGAAAATGTAAAGTATTTGAGGGAGAATCGTCATTTTTATGGCAGTCACTCTCCCCAACCAGGAGATCGGGAAATACTTCCACCGCCGCAACTCCGCCCGAATCTGCATCTGCAGTTTAGCGTAGTTGATGGTGGCTATCTCTGGCAGCGTAGGTGCCAGCTGGATGCCTAGGTAGGGGACAGGTCCATCCGCCCATTGAAGGGGGTGCACAGAGCGTAGGTGCGCCAAGGTGGAGGGCAACATCGAGAGGTTAAGTGCGACTGATTTGTCAACATTAACTTTAAAGCCCGACGCCCGGGCGAAGTGATCCAGTTCTGACATAAAAGCACCCAGGGCCAGGGTGGGATCGGAAAGAGATACCAAGACATCATCGGCATATAGGCTGATGGTGTGGATATCACCCCCTAATGTAATCCCGGTGATAAGAGGGTTGCACCGAACACTTTGGGTGAAAGGCTCCATATACAGCGCAAAGAGCAGGGGAGAGAGAGGACACCTCTGTCTCGTGCCCCTGGTGATAGGGAAGCGGGCCGAGGTGTGTCCGTTAACTCGGACCGAGGCTGTAGGGCGCCGATAACAATTGAGAATTAAGGTTCAGAACCTCTCCCCCAACCCTGCATGGGTCAACACCTGCTCTAAGAATGGCCAATGGACCCTGTCGAAGGCCTTCTCTGCGTCTATTGTGAGGAGCATGTATTCCCCGGGGACCCGGGAGGCTTTCTCGATAAGGTGGAGTACCCGTTTGGTGTTGTCACTCGTCTGTCGCTGAGGAATGAACCCCGCCTGATCTGGATCGATGAGTCCTGGCATGTAGGGCACCAATCGGGAAGCCAAGATCCCTGTGAAGAGTTTAAGGTCGATGTTAAGGAGGGATATAGGGCGATAGGCCCCACAGCTGGTCTTGTCCTGCCCCGCCTTCGGGATGACCACAATGGCCGCCTCCAACATGTCCTCCGGGATTGCCCCGGTAACCGCAAAGGAATTAAAAAGGCGTGTTAAAAGGGGTGCTATCGTTGGGCAGAAGGTTTTGTAAAAGGCGGCCGTATAGCCGTCAGGTCCGGGAGATTTAGCCAGCTTGAGGCGAGAAATCCTCCACACGTATCTCTCTCTCCAGGTGGTCAGCTTGTGCCTGGGTGAGGGAGGGAAGTTGCGCTGCAGCTATGTACGCGTCGCTGAGCGAGCCATCTAATGTTTGCGCCGCATACAGTTGGGCATAAAAGTCATGGAAGACGTTCGCAATATCAGCATCGGCCGTCACCACGCGCCCGCGCCGTTGCGCA
The DNA here is from genome assembly GCA_963921515.1 of Calotriton arnoldi. Classification (NCBI taxonomy): domain Eukaryota; kingdom Metazoa; phylum Chordata; class Amphibia; order Caudata; family Salamandridae; genus Calotriton; species Calotriton arnoldi. The sequence continues at coordinate 27,215 of CAWUFW010017271.1, forward strand.
GTTCCTGAACCCCTTGTCGCTGCCTGAGCTCGCGCAGCTTGTGAGCAAGTAAACGGCTGCATCGGTCACCCCCGTATAAAAGGCCTGTCGCAGGCGAAGAGCGGCGTACTCCGCCCTATCGTTATCAATAGCCGCCAGCTGGGCCCTCTCTGCGCGCAATTGTCTCCAGATCCTAGGCGCCCCGGTGCGCTGGTGCATCTGTTCCAACTCCCTGGTGCGCTGCGTAAGATCTTCCCTCTTGCACCTACGCTTGATATTATCTGCTGTCGCAATAGCGATGATCTCCCCCCTCAGTACTGCCTTAAGCGCTGCCATTGTGTGGAAAGTGGAGTGTCATGATTGTCGTTGTGCATCAGGAAATCGTCTATCGCATTCTGCACTTGCTTGACCACGTCCGCACGATGGAGGAGGGTATCGCGCAAGCACCAGTGGCGGGAAGGGTGCTGTATTGGGGGAGTGTAAGGGTGACTGCAACCGGGGCGTGATCGGAAAGAGAGGCAGTCAAAATCTCCGACCCCTCCATCAGGGACCGGAGCGGCTCTGTGCCCAGGAGATAGTCTAGGCGAGCATAGGTCTTATGGACACTCGAGTAGAATGAGTATTCGCGGCTATTAGGGTGGGTAGAACGCCATAAATCCATGATCCCCAACTCCCTCAATCTGTCTAGGCCCCTCTGGGAGAGCGCGCCTGTCTGGCCTGAGCGCTGCGCAGATCTGTCCCTCAAGTTGTCCATCACCAAGTTTAGGTCCCCCCCCAACAGGATCCTACGCTCTGTTGTCACGGTGGCTTCGGTAAGTGCTGCGTGCAAGAACTTTTCCTGTCCCTCGTTAGGGGCATAGATAGACCCTATCGTGAACGTCAACCCCCCCGATGGCGAACTGATATGTGAGAAGTCTCCCTCTAATCTCGGCCTCCCTCTGAAGGACCCGTCCCTGGAAGGAGCGGGAAACCAAGATGGCCACTCCTGCCGTTTTGGTGACACTAGAAGAGAAGAACTGAGTGGGGAACAAGCGAGATTTAAGGCGGTAACAGTCCCGGGCTAGTAGATGCTTCTCCTGGAGTAGGCAAATATCTGCTTTCGAGTGTTCTAGGTAGGAAAGGACTGCCCTCCGCTTGACAGGGTTGTTAAGCCCTCGCATGTTCAGGGTAAGGATACGAAGTGTGGTGGGTGCCATCTAGAGAGTGAGAGACCAAGAGCACCCCTGGGCACCAGGGCCTAACGGGCAGGGATGGCTAATCAGTGGAGGTAGCCTAGCAAAGCCGGTATTAAAAAACAGTGGACGAGGGCCCCCAAAAGAAGAGAAAAGGAAAAAAGAAACCCCAACAAGAACAAGAACCATAATGTCCTGAGTAGATACGATGTCCGACCGGCCCCATAGGGGAGCCAGAGGAGGAACTCCCCCAGTGGGGAAAGGGAAGGTCGCAAACAACCAACATCTGGAACTTAGAAGTCTGTCATCCCAAGATGAACAGGAAAAGTCCGACAAGGGGTCCATAGAGTGGCCAAGATTACACCCTCTCCGCCTCAGTAGAATAAAGAACAGACAGACCCTTCTAAAGTCATAAGGAGTGCGTTTTTGCTAGTTCCTCAGGGAGGGACTCCAGGGCGGCCTTCTGACTCAGTGCAATTTCTGTGGAGTCCTCCCTCTTAGGGCATCACTGCCAACCCGATGGTGAAACATCTGCAGCAGGGCTCGAGCCACGATTTCTCCCTTCCTCTTCTGGAATATCAACTCCAAGAAGCCTGCTAGCCTCCATCAGGGAGCGGAGCTGGTACTGTTTCCCGTCCAAGCGAAAAATCAGTCGGAACGGGTGCCCCCAGGAATAAGAAATGCCCCGTTGGCAGAGATGAGACGTGATGGGGCGGAAAAGCCTGCGTTTCTGCAATGTAATCGCCATGAGGTCCTGGTAGAGGGCGGGACGCTGGTCCTGGTAGACGATCGGATGCATGGTCCTGGCCTTGCGGAGGATCTCCTCTTTTGTGCGAAGATCTTGGATGCAGGCCAGGATGTCTGCCGGAGCCGCCCTGTCCGCTCTAGGGGGCCCCTCCCGGTGGGCTCTGTCAATCTTGATGTCAAAGTCAGGTGCATTTCCCAACACGTAGTTGAACAGCCCCCTCACATAGGCGAAGATGTCTCCCGCTTCCGTGTTCGTAGCAACTCCTCGGATCCTTATGTTGTGCCTCCGGGAACGGTTTTCCAGATTTTCGAGATGCTTTTGGAGGTCTACCTGCTGCTCATGGATGCGGATGACCTCCTGCTGGAGTGCGGAGAGTTCTGTGTCCCTATCATCTCCTTTATCCTCAAGTGCTGCAACCCGTTCCCCAATGTTATCGACATCGCTGCGAATGTATTTGATCTCGGAGGTGAGATCGTGTTTCACAGTCTGCAGATCCTCCCGGAGCGTCGTGAACAGGGACTCAAGAAAGGCATGCGTCACCGGTTCCTCTCGAGCATCTCTTGGTGTTAGGGTGGACTCGGCCTCCTGAGACGAATGAGCCATCTTGGGGGGGCCCCGCTGGGCGCGAGAGAAGAGGTCGTTCACTGTAAGGTCGGGCTTGGAGTCCTTCTGGGTTTTGTCCCTCCTGGCCCGGGTGGAGGTCATATCCCAGTCCTGTGCCACAAGGAGCGAGCAGAGCAGACCCGCCCCCACGTCTCATCGGTGCAAGGCCGCGTGGATTAAGTACGTACGCAGGGGCCCGGTCCAACAGCACTCCGAGACCCGGCTCAGTGACTATGGCCGGCGGACACCCAAGAGGGCAGCAGCCGGAATGTCGCAGCGGCAAGCACGCCCCGTCCCCCCAGAGGGGCGCACTCCAGATGGTGAGGGCCCCCCGCCGTGCACTCTCGGGTTCAGGCCCACCTCAGGCCCAGGGCAGCGCACACCAGGGAGTTCCAGCTGTGGTGGCGAGTTGCAGTGACCACTATCTTCAGCACCCCCAGGCAGGGGCCGCCGTCCCGCAGGTCCTGCACAACTTAGGCTGCAGGTAAGGGCCCACACCACCTCACTTGTGTCCAGGGGCCGCCAGTCATAGCAGATCTCGGAGCAGATCAGGCAGGTGTGGCCGGCTCCCACTGGCCTGTCAGAGCCGCCGCACCCTCAGAAATCAGGCAGAAGGGCTATGTAGAAGGCCAGAGCTCCAGGACTCCCTGCTGGGCCCACCACAGACGCACTGGTCCCTGGCAGTCACACCACTCACTGTCGCTGTAGGCACGATCCGGGCGCCGGGTCCCCCAGCATGTCCTCCTCACCTCTGTCAGTGACCCCGGGACTGCCGCAGTCCTCGCTGCCAGTCGCCGGATCCCCGCAGGTGCAGCGCAAGTCCCACCGGGCCAGGCTCGGGCGGCGAGAAGCCCGCTGCCGTAGAGGCACGCCCCGCCGGGCGCCACAGGATGGTCGTGCAGGGAGGGGGAGTCGGTACACCAACGCGGCGTGGCCGCCGCCGGGATGTAGGCCAGTCCGCAGCCGATGGAGCATCCCTCCTGGTCTCCGGTCCCCCGACCGTAGCTCGGAAGGCAGGGCCCAAAGGCAGGCAGCCGCTGCTGTGAAGGCCCCGGGTCCGGGTGCAAACCTCTCCTTCCACGGCGTGCAGGCCAGCTGGGTTACTCCCCATGGGTGGCCCCGGTGCAGCGTCGCTGGCAGAAGTTATCGCCCCCTCCAGCAGTGCTCCGTGAGGCTATGGGCTGGTGCTATAATGCGGCAGTCGGCGGAGAGGCAGCAAAGTACGTCCTACCTCGCCGCCATCTTGGCCACGCCCCGAGCCCAACAATTTTAGAGATATCCACTGGCCTAGTGCTCATCTCTGTACATTGAAAGAAACAGATATCACTGCATTTCTCTTCAAGGTGCAAAAAGTTTGGTGGCCAGCCACCATCGGATTTGGTGTCAGTCCAGCAAACATTTAATATTTTTCAAACAAAAAACTAATGACCCCCACACCACTTTTATCCCAAAGTGTGAGGGTCAATATTGTATTTTACAATCATTTCACAACCATATTTTACTTGGTGGTGAGGGACAGAAACAAATGTTTTACACCATCCATCCTAAAAAGGGCAGGTGGTGTAATGCCATTCCCCCACTGGCCCATACTCCATTGTATGTTATGCCTTATTTCCAAGAAAACAACCTGGAATAGGAAGTTTGTGCCACATCAAGTAAATATTTTACTTTGGCTAATGAGGTGTACTGGAACTTTAAAACCTCACCCTTTTTTGACCTATTTGGTATTGGATGCAAATCTCTTCCCGCTCTATAATATACCTCTCTAATGTATAATTCATCCCTAGTGTTCCAATAGTCTGACTAACTCTGATCCAATGCTTTCTCTCAAAACCACATAAATATTAATTGACTCAATCCCCTTCCATAGGAAATTGGCACAAAGAATTAAAGATTTTTTTTCTAAGCTCAGAACGATACTCTAACCTAAAGTTAAACATCTTCACACCCTTCATCCATCAGAATACTTGTCATGGCTCTTTCATACCCTTGATGAAAATGCATAGACTAGTGATTTGTGATCCATTCTTGCAGGAAAACGTAAGCCCCAGAGGTAAAACCTAAAATGTTGTATCAACCAACTGCTCCCAATGGCTCTCTCTCAATTACTGAATACATTATCTCTAAAACTAGTGATCAATATAATTTTTGAATTTCTGTCAAAAAAAGTTAAAATTAGTTATTTTCCCTACCTCATATTTAATTGTATCAAACTTTACTGACACTCCTCTGTTGAATGAAGGTTACAGCCTTTTTTATAATTTACGTTAAGGGCTTTACCACAATCACAAAGTTATGAATAAATATAAAATAATAACTAAGGGGTCGATTACGATGTCGGGCGGATCGTCATTTTCGTCCGTCCGCCACCAAATTCCCCCCCACCATATTACCATGGCGGAGGGGAGCCCGGCGGACGGAAAGACCGTCCGCATGTTTTCCGCCCGGCCGATCAGTCGACCGGGCGGAAAAGGGATTAATATGGTGGCGGTGTCTGCAAGACACCGCCATCCACATTATGATGCCGGCGGTGATGAGCCTTTCCATGGCGGCATCGCCGCCATGGAAAGGCTCGCGGTCCCTGACATTGGGGCCCGTAGCGGGCCCCAGGTATTTTGGGGGGTGAGGGGTGCACATGGGGGGTACCTATACAACATGGCAGGCACCGCGCGGTGCCTGTCACGTTGTGTATACAGATGCACAACATGCATTTCCAGCACTGTGGCGGGCGGTGTTGTGAGCACCGCCCGCCACAATGCTGGAAATGGGGGATGCCACCACCACCGTGGCGGTGGCATCCTAATCACATGTGCGGGACCGCCGCACACATAGCGGGCGGTCCCATTTACCGGGGCGATGGCGGGCGGACAAAGTCCGCCCGCCATCATAATCGGCCCCTAAGATAATATTTATTTTTAAAGGCTGGTGCCAGTTTTAATAATTTCACTAAATAATGCCGGAGACTCATCCTTTTGCTTGATATAATATGTCCACTATATGATACTGGCTTAATTTGTTTTAGGTCACTTTTCAGAAATCTCTTGGAAGAAAAAGATTTTTCATTTTTTTTATCTCCTTCTTCATTACTCTTCAAACATGCAGGCAATTAAGCTAATCCAACAGGCATCACAACCAATTCGGCTGACAGGCTGAGCAGAGAAAAATATGTTGCCTTACTCAATACAACTAGTACTTCAGAGATCAGAGTTCAACCTCTTCCACTGTGAAAAAATAAATACAGTGCAATAGCAGAATGAGAACACAAAGTCAACTTCTCTTTTGACACCCACCACTCTGTGCTGAATGTCACAATAGTCACTCTTCAACCCCTATCTCTAGCAGACCTTTCCGAGACCCTCAACTTTTTGAAAGTTACCTCCTGTAAAAATAATGTCTTACCCTAGTCCTTCATCATGGCACATTGTGGTATGTAAGCTATGTATGTAATAAGTGGTAAGGTAACTTTAAGGAATGTTTTACATGTAATCATCTCCACGTCATGCTTGGTATTCTGGAATGTGGAGCTTCCAAGGCACTTCTTGCCTAGCTCCTGTCCAGTACAGTCATGGGTCCTGTAATTGGCAATAAACTACTTCATATTGTCTGGAAAACTACTTTCTGGTCTTCACCTCCTTATTCAGCCACACTACATATTTTGGCGACGATTGTAGCTTCAACGTGTTTCAGATTTTTTGGGGGGAAATCTGGACCCACCGACCACACAGCTATTGTGTATGCTGTGTTTACTTCATTATTCATTATTCAGTGTTTCTTCGCATTTGGAGTTCGAAACAACGAACTAATTTGGACATTCTCCGCAACTGTGAGTAATTTTTTACATTTCTGCTAATTTGCGGAGGTCCGTCACCAGTTGAGGTCTTGTTACTATTTGAACAGCCTCCAGATTTCACAGCCCCGCATGCATTCTGCCGGGCACCTACTCAGTTGCCTTGCTTGATGTCTTTTGAATCGGAACCGTGTTCCAGAGCGCCCGCATCTGGCTGTGCATCTCCTTCTTTCTGTCCAAGCGCATCCACGTCATATGTTACGTCGAAATGTGCTCCACCTACCTTCGAAAACAGACGCATAGCACGTTAAGGCACATCTCGATGTCACCACGCCTTGCGCGCTTTTCGCGGCCATCTTTAAACATTGGGATAGTTTGAAATACATACTAATGTATGTACGACGTTCATTTAAATATCTACATCGCATCGGCAGTTAATTTGCTTGTTTCCGTGACAAGCACACGTTATATCTTCTGGAATAATATATCATCTCTCACCTCGTCTGACTGGATTTGTTCTGGTGACTGTTTAATTTAGTAAGAAATTTATATATTTTGACATTTACATTTTATTATTTGTTTAACTCCTTTTTCTTTCAGGCACACATTCTTGGCTAATTCTAGCAATATATTGCATCCTACCTCCTTTTTACAAGATCCTGGCAAACCTTCCACACCCTGGCACAAGTGGTTAAGGGTATTTGAAAATTATTTAGAAGCTGTTGATGCAACAAAATATTCGCCATCAAGAAAAAAAGCCTTACTTTTTAATCATTTGGGTACGGCAGGACAACAACTTTTCGACAATTTGCCTGTTATTCCTGCACCCTCAGGAGATGAAACCTGGAACGTTTTTAATGAAGCACTGGCGCGCATGGGAAAACAATATGTGGATGAACCATCTGTAATGGTTGAACGACACGTATTTTTTAAACGCAAACAATTACAACATGAGTCTATTGAAGACTACTTAGCTATTTTAAGAGTACTTGCATCTAAGTGTGAGTTTGGTACTAATCTTGAAACTTCGTTACGTGATCAATTAGTATTCAATTGTTTTAACAAAAAGATACAAGAGCGTATATTTACATGTAAAAATCCTACATTAGATGAGGTAATGGGAATTGCAAGAAGCATTGAATGCTCTGTGACTTTGTCAAAAATTTTACTGAAAGTTCTGTTTCTAATGCTACTGCTACTACTAGTACTAGTGTTATGCATCTGGCTGCTAACATTAATAATGAACCAGAGGTTAATGCTGTTACTAATCGATTCAAAGCAAAGAAAACATTTGAAAAAAGACCCAATGCAGCCTGTTATAGATGTGGATCAAAATTTCATATGGGCAATTTTCCAAACTGTCCCGCGCAAGGCAAACGGTGCAGTAATTGCAAAAAGATTGGCCATTTTTACACCGTTTGCAGAGCTGTGAAGGACAAGAGCAAGATTAATCAAATCAGTGTAGAAGATGAATCGATTTGTGATGCATTGAACATTGTTTCACTGTCTGTTGAGATAAACACGTCAAAAGACTCAGACAAAAGGTATAAGGGACCAATGTGTGAGCTACTCATAGGTTCAATTGAAGTTAGTATAATGGCGGATTCTGGCTCACCCATTACTATATTAGCAGAGAAAACTTTTCAAAAATTGTGGTCCAACACTAAGTTGATTCCCACTGATGTCAATCCTAAGGCATTCGGTGAGTATGATATTATTATGAGTGGATACTTTTCTGATACTATAAAGTTTAAAGGAAGGGAAATATTCACCAAAGTGTATGTTGCACACAATGGGCGAGACATATTAGGATGGCAAGATCAAGCTGGTTTAGGCATAATACTTAGACCTGGACATTCCGAACCAGTGGTTCTCGGTGAATTGCCTATCTTGTCCATTGATAGTGCTGAAGCACATGATCCAAGGCTACATGAACTGTTTAAGAAATACAATACTGTGTTTAGTGATGGGGTTGGATTCGTAAAAGTATTTGAACATACTATTAAATTGAAGAGCAATGCGTGTCCAGTAGTTCAAAAGGTGAGACCAGTACCTCTCTCTGTTAGAGAAGATTTAAAGAAACTATTAGACCAAATGTGTTCACAAGGCATAATCTGTCCAGTTGAGACTTCTGAATGGGTTTCAGCTGCAGTAGTCGCACGAAAAAGTTCTGGTGAAATCCGTTTGTGTGCGGATTTAAGAGTTTTAAACCGAAATATTGTTGTGGATTGCCACCCCTTGCAAAGAATTCATGATATGTTGGCCAAATTGGGTGGTAGCAAATTTTTCACCACCATAGATTTACGCTCAGCATATCACCAGATTCCATTGTCTGCTGAATCACAACCTTTGACCACATTTGTTACTCCCTTTGGTGTATATATGTATAGAAGAATGCCCTTTCGGTTGGCATCAGCCGCTAGTATATTTCAAAGGTTGATGGACTAAATGTTTGGGAACGATCTAGACATCCAGGCATTTCAAGATGATATACTTATCCACTCAGACACAATAGACCAGCACTACATTCTTCTAGACAAAGTTTTAGACAAATTGCAAAAGCATGGCATGAGTGTTAATGCTAAGAAATGTAAGTTTCTTACACAAGAGGTTGATTATCTGGGTCATAACATTTCTGGAGTCGGTATCAAACATAAGTCCTCCTTACGCGATGCCATCAAGAATGCTCCTGTTCTCCTTGACAAAGACTCGCTAAGAGCATTCCTTGGCTTAAGCGAGTACTACGCCAAATTTGTGCAAGGCTATGCGTTTTAAAAAAAATGCTAAGTTTGTATGGTCAGAGGATACCCAAAATGCTTTTATTTCTATCAAAGATTTGGTTATCAATGTTCCTGCCATCAAACCTTTCACTTACGGTGTGGAAAGCATAATTTCTGTGGATGCCAGTGCCAAAGGACTTGGTGCAGTTTTGAGCCAAATTGTGAATAGTCGAGAGTGCACTATAGCCTTTGCATCTCAAACACTCAATTCGGCTGAGCTGAACTATAGTAACATTGAAAGAGAGGCTTTACAGTGTTCTTGGTCAGTTGAAAAATTTTAAATGTACATTTGGGGTACAAAATTTCAATTGTACACGGATCACAAACCCCTGATCTATTTGCTAGGGGATAGTTGCTCTAACAAGGCCTCTTCAAGACTAATAAGGTTACTAGCTAGATTGCAAGAATTTAACTTCGACATCAAATACTTACCAGGTAGGAAAAATGTACGGGCTGATTGCCTTTCACGCCTTCCTTTACCATGTGTGGATGACTTGAGCAACGATAAAGGAGATTTTGAATGTGTGTTCTCCGTTGAAGATGTCGTCCAAAATGCAAGGATCACCCAGGATGAATGGTTGCGTAGTTATGACGCAGATGAATGTTTAAAAAACGTTAAGAAGTTTTTAGACAAAGGTTGGCCACTTGATAGGAATTTGTCGTTGGAAGAAAGTACATTTGCTCAGGTGGCTCCAGAATTGTCCTTTTCAAATGATATTTTACTTAGACAGGATAAATTTGTTCCCCCCAAGGATCTAATAAGCACTATAATTTCCTTGGAACATGAGGGGCATTTAGGGATCACAGCCACAATCAACAAAATTAAACAGACTTACTGGTGGCCGGGAATTGATAGCCAGGTCAGACTGCACGTTGAACAATGTGCTCAGTGCCTTTGTTCGTATAAACACTGGAAGACCTCCACTGCACCTCTATGTCATGTACAATGGCCTAGTTGTGCTTGGCAAAAAATAGGCTTAGATTTTGCTGGCCTGTTTTCTGTATTAGGGAAAGACAAAAAGTTTCTCATAGTTGCCATAGACTATTTCTCCAAATGGGTCTATTTTGCATTTGTCAAGAACGCTGACTCTAGTTCAGTTATTCTATTTTTACAGCGTTTGTTTTGCATCGAAGGGACGACTAAAGAGGTGGTTACTGATAATGGGTCGCATTTTGTGTCACAAGAGGTAGAACTGTTCCTAAAAAAGGTTGATGTCAAGCACATTCTCGTGCCTTTATACAGCCCATCTTCAAACGGACTTGTTGAGCGTGCAAATCGCATGCTGAAAGAAGGGATACAGACGGCTGTGGCTAATGGTTTAGACGTAGCTGGTTTCCTATATCAAAAGATTTGGAATTACAACACCGCACCTCACAGTACCACTGGTGTTTCGCCTTACATTCTTCTCAGAGGTAGGACACCTACTTCCAAATTGAGTCCAGCTTGGTTACTGGACAGAGTCACACAATTTCCTGTTGATTTAGGTAAAGTTAGGGATATGGTCAAAAAGAAACAGGATATTTATAAGCGTGATTATGATAAACGTATGCATGTCAAAGAAAAACAGTTAATTCCTGGAGATTGGGTTCTCATCAAAAAACCCATTAAGGTTTCCAAGGGACAATCTAAATTTTCTTCTCCTGTCAAAGTTTTAAAAGTATCGCGTATGGCTGTCCTACTCCAAGACAGGGGTTGGTGGAATAAAAATGCCCTTGTAAAACTAACTGAAGAACAAGCAGATATAATTTGCAAAAAGGATAGAAATAATACGTGTGAAAACGAACGTAGATTTGCCAACGACGATTGGTATGATATAGGTAATTTGACACGTCCAATTTCTACCAATGTTGATTAACTACTTTCTGGTCTTCGCCTCCTTATTCAGCCACACTACACACATTCTGGAGATGCTCCTGACCCCTACTCACAATCTCAATGTCTTTCCAACTCAATGCATCTTGTCAGAGGCTCTCAGGAAATACAAGATCATCCCAATCCTAAAGAAGTGCATTCCTGATGCTGATGTTCTTGGACCTTTCTAACTACAGGCCCATCCCTCACCCCTCATTCATAAGCATGATCATCAAAAGAACGTCTGTGCACAATTCCACGATTACACAAATGCCACAGTTCCTGCATGATGACCAAACCGGTTTCAGATGATATTGCAACAGGGAGACAGCTGCTTTCCAATCCCTACCTCCTGATATAGCTGCACCTCTGAGCAACTTTGACACCATCAATCACCTTACCCGATTCACACAGACTGAAGCCTCAAGGGGGCACCACTGGTTTTCCTTGTATCTATCAATATAACTCCAGTTTGTAGACATGGCACCTCCAGATACCAGGAGACACCTAGGGGCCGATTCCGATCTCGGCCAATAGGGCTCCGAATCGGATTCGGCTTAACCGGATCCGATTCGGAGCCCTATTTCCCGACCGATCCGTACGCGCGTCCGGGCGAGCGAGTACGATGCGTATACGCCGACCGACTCGTCCGGGCGTCCCGACCGCTCCGACCGACTCGATCCCGGGTCGAACCGCACCGACCGACTCGCACGGACACGACTCGCACCGCGCAATGGAGACGTTCCCCGGCCGGGTAAGTACGATGCGCGCCGCGAGCAGTCCGACCGAGCCGCGCACTCCGGCTCGTAAGAGCTGTCGGAGCCGTACTTTGGGGGTCCGTGTCGGACCCCCCTGTACGCGTAGCCACGCGAGTCGCACACAGGGGGGACCCATGGGTCCCCCCTACCTGTGCATGTACGGCGCGAATCGCTTCGCACCCATTCGCACCCATTGAGTCAATGGGAGCCCGCGTACGCGTTGTACGACAGGCTCCCATTGACTCCAATGGGAGTCCGACCGACTCGAGTCCGATGGCATACGTGCGCATCGTACTCGTTCGGTCGGACTGCACAGGTCCGATTCGGTCGGAAATCTCTCCGGGTCCGGCTCGGTCGGAGAGATTTCCGGCCCGAATCGGAATCGGCCCCCTAGTATCTGCAGAGTCCCCCATTTTCACAGCAATAAGGTTCACCAATAAAATGCTGCCAATGTTGACAATGCACTCTACTTTAATGTCTCCTCCACTTCAGAAAATCAACAACAAAGACATTGCCTGCACCTTATCAAAACCTGGATGTCCAGAACCAACCTGAAGCTCAATCCCACTCTAAATGTATTTCTAATATTTACCAAAAACAAGAAGCAACAACTAGTCCAAACCTGACCACCAACATGAACCTGCACCTATTCAATCTCTACCTGTCACACAAAGTCAAGTTACTCAGATTCGCCCTGGACACTGACCTCACCCTCAAAGAACAAATCAAATATAAAATGAAGACACTTCGTTACCAGCGTTTTAGAAATTGAAACCGCTCCTCCCAGGAATCAACTTTAGGACAGCCATTCAAACACTCATAATTTCACATCTACAGCCGTCCAGTCTTCTCATTGCCCTCCTTTAAGAGTATTCTGCATGAGTAAGCACGCATCATCATGGGTCTGAAAAAACATACCCACATCATCCCATACCTGGTAGAACTCCACTGGTTCCCCCTGCTGGCCTGCACCATCTTCAGAACCAGCTCCATCATGAGCAAAGTAATGTAAGTTGGAATCCCCACCTATCTGGCTTACAAACTCACCGCCTTCAGTGACTGACAGCACACCCCAAAGTAGGACACCATCACACTGACGATGAAAAAGAGCAAAATAGAAGAAAAATAAGTCAAAAGACCTTCCCCATTCATGCACTCAGAGTTTGGTATGATACCCTGTATCCATGCGGATACTACATCCCTGCTCCTATTTAAGAAAAAGCAGTTTATGCACTCATTTAAAGAACACTACCTCAAAATGAAGTCACACTTCACATGCACTCTTAGAACCTAGCTATTTCTTCAAACACTTGTTGGCTGCATTGTTGCCTTTCACTCTGCACTGCACTTTGCTGCATTTGTCAAGGTTTGTGCTATACACATACCAGGTATATCCAAATAACTTTCTGGTACAAAGAAGTGACCCAGGAATTTCAGATAGACATAAAGGTCTTTTTTACATACACGCTGCAACCATGCTGCAATATATTAACTAACAAGCTAAGCAATAAAGGCAATGCAATTAATAAGTCTAATGTTTAAGTTAAAATAGAACCCAATATGACGCAAAGTGTCATTAAATGTGTTTGTTTCTATGGTCTCATTTTCACAATATTTACAATATTTGGATTCCAAAATGTTACTTCTGCATTTAGTTAAAGTTCTTCAATATTTCTGGAAACTCTTTGCCATTTACTGTAAATTCATCATGATGGTTCCAACTTACTCTCTCTTGTTGCGCAATTGAGTCATAATGGCCCTCAATTTCCCTTCCTCGATAATGTTAATATACAGCATAATATACTCTGTGGATCTGCATATAGGATGAATAATATGGCATTTTTTCATTTGCATGAGTTTTAAGAATTGTATTTAACCAAAACCAAGATGCAAAGGGTTAAATTTGTGGAGCAAGGTAAAATCTCATTGAAGAGATATTGAGACGATTCCATATATAAAGTAGTTATTACATGGAATTTAATAGGCCATGAAAAGTGTTTTTCACATGTCACTTTTGCTCTACTCTGTTAATAAACTTAGACTGTAGCACTGAAGCACACTGTAATAATAAATGTATGAATATGCGTTTGTTGGTACAATTCCTCGAAATATTGTGTTATTGGTGCACATTTATTTTCCGTGCCATGGCATAAATGACATTTTTTTACTTGTCTACATCTTGGGTCCAAATGGATATTTCTGCACTAACTTGGCACTCGTTTAGTTTATGTACTTAAGGGCCAATTTTTGTGCAGTTCGGTGCCTGGAAAATAAAGTTGCAAAAGCTAAAAAAACAAGTTGCGTTTTCCAAATTGTTTAGCTCACATAGGAATATCTGTTAACAGCTAAATCAGAAAGTACAGAACAGATTCATGCCAAACGTGGCATTAATGTAGCTATATGTGCAGGAAGTGTGCTTTTTGCTGTTGCTGTAAATACATTCAGTATTTTTTTAGATGTTAGCATTTATGAAAAAGGTGCAGCGGAGGCTTGAAAATTTTACAACTTTGTATATCTCATCAGTTTGAAAGGCTTATGTTGACTTGCTTATAACTTTCGCTCAGCCTTTGAAAAATGCATGGAATCTGGCAGATGCTTTTTTATTTTTTTTATTTTTTTTATTGACATTTTCAACCAAACATTTCCAATACATTCCAACAGGCCAGTTCAATACTAATCAAGAAAGTAGCTAATATAGCCATAGTTACATCAGTACACAAATCTAATAACAGCTTACACCGTACCCATCCTCCACGAATTTCAGACATGATAAGAAGCAAGCAGAAAATAGTGCACACAATTGAGCAAACATTAACCCAGTGTAGGAGAGTAGGATCTGCTTCACAGGGGTACCCCCACTTTTGCTGATACTTCACTGGTTTTCGACATTAGTCTGGCTGGGGCCCTGCTATTCAGAACCCCAGCCTAGCTGTTTCCTCTTTAAAAGGGTCTCCCTGTGCCTTAGGCACATCTCTGATTGGGATCTGGAGTGCCCTTGTAAGTCCCTAGTATATGGTATACTATGTACCAAGGGCATAGGTACCTCAGAGGCCTGCCAGGGGCTGCAGCATATATTATGCCACCCCTGGTAGGCCATCCAAACTGACACCACAGGTCTGCTACTGCAGCCTGGGTAAGGTGGTGCATGCACCCCTTGCTGTGGTATAGGTTACCTATATCACTAAATGCATACACACATATAAACCTATAAGTCACTCCTAAGGCAGGCCTTATCAATCCTAAAGGCAGAGTGCATGGTTTCTATGTGAGAGGGTGCCCTGCATGAGCAGGGCCCCTCTGCAGCGTTCGGAGACCATCTCTGATGCTGTTTGTAGTGCAGCCTGACCATATACTCTTAAACGCATTATATCCTCGCGGTAAAATGCTAACTATGGAATGGCTGCACCGAAACATGTCGTGTTTGGTGTCAAACATCTTGGAATACTACCCCCCGCCAATTCTGGCGGCGGGGGTAGCATTCCACCCTTCTAGAGGGAAAGGCATGTTAACTCTGACGAGTCCGGTAACTTCTTTCCAGAGCCTGGCATCACAAAATGGATGCTACTGCCACAGACACGAGTCTGGCCTCCTGCTGCTGGACGAAACTCCGGCAGGGGAGGCCTGGACAATAGGTTTCCTGTCCCAGGGAGGTGTGACCACCTCCCCAGACAGGACAAAGTGTATTGGGGCTGGGCGGGAGCACTTTCGGGTGCTTTGAAGTCCTGCACTGGGGGCACATTTGGTGTCCCTGTGCATACCCCAGTTCAAACCGGATCAGGGGCTTGCAGCCCCTGCTTTGGCGCGAACTGGACAAAGGGAAAGGGGTGTAGCCACCCCTCTGCCCTGACCCACCCATAGGTGGGGCCACAGAGTAGTCCATCCCCTATTTTTGGAATAAAGGTAGGAACCCAGTCCTTAGGACTTTAGATTATACCTGGACGAAACTCTGAAACAGAATCCTGGACCTTCGACGCTCTACTCACGATTAGAGGACTGAAGAATCTCCCTTGGGGTCAAGGAGTGACTCCCCTGCTTGGCAGGCACCAAAGAAGCATCTGTCCGGTTCGCATCACTGAAGCTCCCGTCGGACGCCGAAGTCATCGCATCACCAGAGGTGGATTCTCAGACTTCCCCGAGGTTACCCTGAGTCCCCAGCAAAGCTGAGGCCCGTGGCTATCGTGGGTAACGTGAGACCGTGACCCCTGGACACCGAGCACACTTGCAAGTGCACCATCTTCTGGGTCTCCCAAGAAGTCGTGCTTTGGGCTCCGAGTAGCCCTAGCCTCCAGCACCACCTGCACCGAAGATCACTGGCCCCCACTCCACGAGTGTCCTGTAAGCCAGCTCCACGTGCGGCGTCACGAGGCTCCTTCGCGGTCGCTAGCCCGTTGGCTAGTAGCCCTTACCGAAGGCCAATCTTTTCTTTACTTGGCAGTCTGATTGCTCCAGGCCTTCCCTCACTTACCCTTGCTGGGTGAGTTCCCCAGACCTTGCTGGTCTGCACCATCGACGATCTTCAGCTACATCGAGACTTGCCGTTGCCAAGGCTTGTTGGGTCCAATCTGGTCGCCGACACCGCAGCACTCGACAGACATTGTGTACCAGCCGGAATCCTGCTCCTGGTCGCCAACAACGCCTCCTGGACCTCGTGGCTGCAGAAACGAGACGACTGTCAACGCACCTGAAGCACTCGACATCGGTGGGCATCCGTCCATCACCTCCCTGGTCACTGGCTAGTGACCCAGACTCTGTCCCCTCTGCTTTCAGGTTCTTCAGAACTCCGATCCACTCTTGGATCCACCCGGACACTTTTCTCCTGGTCGCCAGCAGCACTTTGCAGCAGATCGCCATAAGAACCGACGACGAAACCCGACCCCGAAAGGCACCTATGCACCCGGCTTCCCTGGGTGAGGTAACACGAGTACTCCGGTGCTCCCGTGGGTAGAGACTCTTCAAAGTCCTAGATCTCAAAGGGTTTTGTCCTAGTCCTCTTTAAAGTGTCCCTTTCCTCTATTTTTCCGATCCCGACTTTCTCCATAGAAGTTAACGGCGTATCGCGGTTGTGTATTTACACTGCACGCGTCTCCCGTGGGTCCCCTGTGTCACTACCTTGGGTGGTTCCTTGTGGTCCAAGCACTTCTAGAGGCTCTAGGCCTAGTGTCTAGTTCAGTCGTGGTTCGCATACCACTTTATTGGTATATGGTTTGGTACGCCCCTAGGGCCCAAACGTGTATTTGTGCTATTACTGTGATTTAAGATCTTATAACCTATGTACTTCGAACTCTAGCCTCATAAAGAGACTAGAGGGGTGTGTTTAGTAATAAATACATATATTTTGAATATATACCTGGTGTGGTGCTCTTTCATTTGGTCACTCAAGAGATTATAGACTGGTAAAACAAGCTGCTTTACATTCCTTCAAGACTTAGGGGCCGATTCCGATCTCGGCCGGTAGGGCTCCGAATCGGATTCGGCTTTACCGGATCCGATTCGGAGCCCTGTTTCCCGACCGAACCGTACGCGGGTCCGGCCGAGCGAGTACGATGCGAAATCTCCGACCGACTCGTCCGGGCGTCCCGACCGCTCCGACCGACTCGCTCCCGGCTCGAACCGCTCCGACCGACTCGCTCGGACTCGACTCGCACCGCGCAATGGAGACGTTTCCCGGCCGGGTAAGTACGATGCGCGCCGCGAGCAGTCCGACCGAGCCGCACACTCCGGCTCGTAAGAGCTGTCGGAGCCGTACTTTGGGGGTCCGTGTCGGACCCCCTGTGCGCGTAGCCGCGCGAGTCGCACACAGGGGGACCCATGGGTCCCCCTACCTGTGCGTGTACGGCGCGAATCGCTTCGCCGCGTACCCGCTGTAGGGGCGCCCTTGTCCGACTCACACCCATTGAGTCAATGGGAGCCCGCGTACGCGTTGTACGACCGGCTCCCATTGACTTCAATGGGAGTCCGACCGACTCGAGTCCGATAACATACGGACGCATCGTACTCGTTCGGTCGGACTGCACGGGTCCGATTCGGTCGGAAATCTCTCCGGGTCCGGCTCGGTCGGAGAAATTTCCGGCCCGAATCGGAATCGACCCCTTAGCCTGAAGGCTGCTCTCCACAGCTACCACTAGGATAGCTTTCAATAAGGTTGTCTTTAACCTACCTACCATAAGAGTCGATTTGGACTGGTGCAAGGTGCCCACTATAATTAGTGGACAGCATATGCCAGGCCAACTTCTCACATTGGTGTGCAGCGTGTGGGATTCCAGCTTGCTATTGTTTTACCAGATAATCTCAATTGAATTGATCAACTGAAAACCACTAAAGGTACCTAAGGTACATATAATTTAAGCTTAGAATATCAGTAAGTTCTACTGAACTTAGAGTTGTGTGTTAAGGGATAGCACAACCCTTTCTACAACTCAAGAGAGTTTAGTAGGCCACACTAGAGTAGGTAGTGCATACACCACACCACACTAGTAATGTCTTTAAAAGCAGGATCCAAAGATGCCCTGCAGGAAGCCATTGAGCTTCCCCTCCAAGTATGACACACTCCCATTCTTGGAACTGAGAGCTTTGTGTAACGTGAGGAAATTAAGGACAGGCCAAAGTCCCACCACCCAACACCTCCAGGAGTTGTTGGTGGCTTATGATCTTAGTAAGTCTTCAGAGACTGAAGGGGTAGGAGCAGAGGGTGGGCCAGCAGATGAGGAAGGGACCAGGGGTACTACTACCCCCAGCCCCCTCTGAAACTGACCAGGAGGGTGACAATGACCCTGACCTGGAAAACCCAATCCCTTCTGGGGAAGATGAAGATGAGGATCTGGAGAACCACACCTTTGTCCCCCAGGAAGGATTATGAGTGTGCTCAGAAAGTCTAGGTCTCCTTCTCAGGAGTCTAACCACTCTGGCACCTCAATAGGGAGCTCTGTTTCTTCTCACAGGAGGGAATCCTCTCATGAGAGAAGAAAGAGACTGGTCCAGTATGAGGAAACTCAACTGGAGATCAGGAAGAAGCAATTGGCTTTAGATAGAGAGTCCCTAGATCTCCTTAAAGAGAGAAGAAAGTTGGGACTAGAGTCCCATGGTGGCAGCCATATCCCTAGAGATAGGGAAAGGTCCTATGACCATAGGAACCTGAGCAAGATTGTCCCTCCCTACCAGAGTGGGGATGATATCCACAAATGGATAACTGCTTTAGAGAGGGCCTGTAAGGTACAGAAGGTCCCTCAGGAGCAGTGGGCAGCAATCTTGTGGCTCTCCTTTGCTGACAAAGGTAGAGACAAGCTCCTCACTGTTAGAGAGGAGGAGGCTGACAATTACAAGGTCTTGAAGAGTGCTCTTATTGATGGGTTTGGCCTAACCACTGAACAGTACAGGTTGAAGTTCAGAGACACCCAAAAAGCACAGACTCAAGACTGGGTAGACTATGTGGATTGTTCTGCCAAGGCTCTGGAAGGCTGGTTGATGGGCAGTAAGGTGTGTGACTTCTCAGGATTGTATAATCTGATAATGAGGGAGCAGATTCTTAATAACTGTCAAAACCAGCTGTTGCATCAGTACCTGGTTGACTCTGATCTGACCTCTCCCCAAGAATTGGGAAAGAAGGCAGACAAATGGGTCAGAACCAGGGTGAAGCAGAAGGTACAGAACCAAGGTGGGGAAACCAAGAAGCAAGATGCTAAGAACTCTGACAAGGGTGGGGAGAAGGGTAAAGATCAAAAGTCTTCATCAGGCCCCCAAAAATCTTCTTCTGGTGGGGACTCCCAGTCTACCAAGGGTAAAGGCCAAAGAAAACCATGGTGCAAGGTCTGTAAGCAAAAGACCCACTGGACCAGTGATTGCACCAAGTCCAAAGACTCCAGTCCAGCATCCACCAATGCCCCTAAGGCACCTGTTCCCCCTAGTACAGTTGGTGGAAGTGCTCCAGCAAAGGGTTTAGTAGGGTTCACCCTGGGAACTGAGTTGGGCTCTGACTTAGTCAGGGAGCTGACTCAGGCTGTGTTAGTCTGTGATGGAGGCATGGATGTGACCTCCACTGTGAGTCCCAGTAATCTGGGCAAGTACAGACAACAGCCTTTAATCAATGGACGAGAGGCTTTGGCATTTAGGGACACAGGGGCAAGTGTCACAATGGTGACACAAGACCTTGTGCTACCTGGGCAAGTTATACTTGGTGAAATGTACCAAGTGACCAATGCTAGCAATGTCAGAACAGACCATACTCTGGCAGTTGTTAACTTCTCCTGGGGAGGGGTAACTGGCCTTAAGAAGGTTGTGGTAAGTGCAAACCTACCAGTCGAATGCTTGCTTGGCAATGACTTAGAGACTTCTGCTTGGGCAGAAGTGGAGCTCAGGACCCATGCAGAAATGCTGGGGATCCCTGCAGATGTGTTTGCTGTGACCAGGTCACAAGCTAAACTGTCTAAAACTGAACAGGCCTTGGATTCTGAAAGAATGGACCAAGTGCCTTCCAAGAGGAGGAGTAGTAGGGTTAAGGCAGTGCCTTCCCCTTGGCTCAGGAGGAAGATCAGTCCCTTGAGGGGGATGATCTCAGCCCTGAAGAAGGAACTGTCCCAGAGGAACTTGAGCCTGACCAGGTTGAGTTCTTGGGGACAGGGGGACCTTCTAGGGCAGATCTGAGCCAGGAGCAGCAGAGCTGCCCCTCCCTTGAACCCCTCAGACAGCAAGCTGCTGCTGAGGCTGCTGGGAAAGCTAGTGGTCCCCATACAGTGTATTGGGATGATGGACTCCTGTACTCAGAGAGTAGAGACCCCAAGCCTGGTGCTACCAGGAGGTTGGTAATACCTTTGAAGTTCAGGGGCTTCCTATTGACCCTAGCCCATGATATTCCCTTAGCAGGACACCTGGGCCAGAACAAGACTTGGGACAGAATTGTCCCTCACTTTCACTGGCCCCACATGTCTGAAGACAGTAAGGAGTTTTGTCGCTCCTGTGTAACCTGCCAAGCCAGTGGCAAAGCAGGTGGCACTACAAAGGCCCCCTGATACCACTACCTGTGGTGGGGGTGCCCTTTGAGAGGGTAGGGATTGACATTGTTGGTCCCATGGATCCCCAAACAGCATCTGGGCACAGATTTATACTGGTGGTAGTGGATCATGCCACCAGGTATCCAGAGGCTATACCCCTTAGGACCACTACAGCACCTGTGGTGGCAAGGGCCCTCCTGGGAATTTTCTCAAGAGTGGGCTTTCCTAAGGAGGTGGTATCAGACAGGGGTGCAAACTTCATGTCTGGGTACTTAAAGGCAATGTGGAAGGAGTGTGGGGTTACTTATAAGTTCACCACACCCTATCACCCACAATGCAATGGTTTAGTTGAGAGATTCAACAAAACCTTGAAGGGCATGATTAAAGGGCTCCCAGAAAAGCTTAGGCGTAGATGGGACATACTCTTGCCCTGCCTTTTATTCGCATATAGGGAGGTGCCTCAGAAGGGGGTTGGTTACAGCCCTTTTGAACTTCTGTTTGGCCACCCTGTGAGGGGTCCACTGTGCTTGGTGAAGGAAGGATGGGAGTTACTTCTCAAGCCCCCAAAGCAAGATATAGTGGACTATGTACTTGGTCTCCGCTCCAGGATGGCTGAGTACATGAAAAAGGCAACCAAAAACCTTGAGGCTAGCCAGGAACTTCAAAAGGCCTGGCATGACCAAAAGGCTGTCCTAACTGTTTACCAGCCAGGACAGAAGGTGTGGGTGTTGGAGCCAGTGGCCCCAGCAGCTCTCCAAGACAAATGGAGTGGACCCCACACTATTGTTGAGCAGAAGGGTGAGGTCACTTACTTAGTAGACCTGGGAACACCCAGGAGTCCCCACAGGGTTCTCCATGTCAACAGACTTAAGCCATATGTGGACAGGGCAGACATGGGCTTGCTCATGGCTACTGATGAAGGGCAGGAGGAAGAGAGTGACCCACTCCCTGACCTGCTCTCACAGAACCCTGACGATGGGTCAGTAGATGGTGTAGCCTTGGCAGGCAGCCTCACTACCCAGCAACAAACTGATTGCAGGCAAGTCCTCAATCAGTTTAGACATATGTTTTCTCTGACACCCAGTCAGACCACCTGGTGCACTCATGAAGTGGACACTGGGGACAGTCTGCCTATTAAAAACAAGATTTATAGGCAACCTGACCATGTCAGGGACTGTATCAGGACTGAAGTCCAGAAGATGTTGGAATTGGGAGTGATTGAGCCCTCAGATAGCCCTTGGGCTAGTCCAGTAGTCCTAGTACCTAAACCTCACACCAGTGGTGGGAAAAGAGAGATGAGGTTTTGTGTAGACTACAGGGGCCTCAATGCAGTCACTAGGACTGATGCCCATCCAATACCCAGGGCAGATGAGCTCATAGATACTTTGGCCTCTGCCAAATATCTCAGCACATTTGACCTAACAGCTGGCTACTGGCAGATCAGACTAGCTGATGCTGCAAAGCCCAAAACAGCATTTTCAACCCCTAGTGGGCATTATCAATTTGTGGTGATGCCCTTTGGTCTTAAAAATGCACCTGCCACTTTCCAGAGGTTGGTGAACACAGTTCTCACAGGACTGGAGGCCTATAGTGCAGCTTATCTAGATGATATTGCTGTCTTTAGCTCCACCTGGGAGGATCACCTGGTCCACCTCAGGAATGTTTTACAGGCCCTGCAAAAGGCAGGCCTGACTATCAAGGCCACTAAGTGCCAGATAGGGCAGAGTCAGGTTGTGTACCTGGGCCACCTTGTGGGTGGAGGCCAGGTTCAACCTTTGCAGAGCAAGATCCAGACCATCCTGGACTGGACTGCTCCCACTACCCAGACTCAGGTGAGAGCCTTCTTAGGCCTGACTGGGTACTATAGGAGATTTGTCAAGGGGTATGGATCAATAGTGACACCCTTGAATGACTTAACTTCTAAAAAAATGCCCAAAAAGGTTCAGTGGACAGTTAGCTGTCAAAAGGCATTTGATGACCTCAAGCAGGCCATGTGACCTGCTCCAATTCTGCAGAGTCCTGATTACTCCAAGAAGTTCATTGTTCAAACTGATGCATCTGAATTGGGGGTAGGGGCTGTACTGTCACAATTGAATGAAGAAGGTCAGGATCAGCCAGTAGCTTTTATTAGCAGAAGGCTGACCCCTAGAGAGAAACGTTGGTCAGCCATAGAGAGGGAGGCCTTTGCTGTGGTCTGGGCTCTGAAGAAGTTGAGGCCATACTTGTTTGGTACACACTTCCTGGTTCAGACAGACCATAAGCCCCTCTTATGGCTAAAACAAATGAAGGGTGAAAACCCCAAACTGCTTAGGTGGTCCATTTCCCTACAGTGGATGGACTTTACAGTGGAACATAGGCCTGGGAGTAACCATGCGAATGCAGATGGACTCTCTAGGTATTTCCACTTAGAACATGAAGACTTAACTGGGCAAGGTTAGTTTAATGTACCTACGTTTGGGGGGGTTGTGTAGGAGAGTAGGATCTGCTTCACAGGGGTACCCCCACTTTTTGCTGATACTTCACTGGTTTTCGACATTAGTCTGGCTGGGGCCCTGCTATTCAGAACCCCAGCCTAGCTGTTTCCTCTTTAAAAGGGTCTCCCTGTGCCTTAGGCACATCTCTGATTGGGATCTGGAGTGCCCTTGTAAGTCCCTAGTATATGGTATACTATGTACCAAGGGCATAGGTACCTCAGAGGCCTGCCAGGGGCTGCAGCATATATTATGCCACCCCTGGTAGGCCATCCAAACTGACACCACAGGTCTGCTACTGCAGCCTGGGTAAGGTGGTGCATGCACCCCTTGCTGTGGTATAGGTTACCTATATCACTAAATGCATACCCACATATAAACCTATAAGTCACTCCTAAGGCAGGCCTTATCAATCCTAAAGGCAGAGTGCATGGTTTCTATGTGAGAGGGTGCCCCTGCATGAGCAGGGCCCCTCTGCAGCGTTCGGAGACCATCTCTGATGCTGTTTGTAGTGCAGCCTGACCATATACTCTTAAACGCATTATATCCTCGCGGTAAAATGCTAACTATGGAATGGCTGCACCGAAACATGTCGTGTTTGGTGTCAAACATCTTGGAATACTACCCCCCCACCAATTCTGGCGGCGGGGGTAGCATTCCACCCTTCTAGAGGGAAAGGCATGTTAACTCTGACGAGTCCGGTAACTTCTTTCCAGAGCCTGGCATCACAAAATGGATGCTACTGCCACAGACACGAGTCTGGCCTCCTGCTGCTGGACGAAACTCCGGCAGGGGAGGCCTGGACAATAGGTTTCTGTCCCAGGGAGGTGTGACCACCTCCCCAGACAGGACAAAGTGTATTGGGGCTGGGCGGGAGCACTTTCGGGTGCTTTGAAGTCCTGCACTGGGGGCACATTTGGTGTCCCTGTGCATACCCCAGTTCAAACCGGATCAGGGGCTTGCAGCCCCTGCTTTGGCGCGAACTGGACAAAGGGAAAGGGGTGTAGCCACCCTCTGCCCTGACCCACCCATAGGTGGGGCCACAGAGTAGTCCATCCCCTATTTTTGGAATAAAGGTAGGAACCCAGTCCTTAGGACTTTAGATTATACCTGGACGAAACTCTGAAACAGAATCCTGGACCTTCGACGCTCTACTCACGATTAGAGGACTGAAGAATCTCCCTTGGGGTCAAGGAGTGACTCCCTGCTTGGCAGGCACCAAAGAAGCATCTGTCCGGTTCGCATCACTGAAGCTCCCGTCGGACGCCGAAGTCATCGCATCACCAGAGGTGGATTCTCAGACTTCCCCGAGGCTACCCTGAGTCCCCAGCAAAGCTGAGGCCCGTGGCTATCGTGGGTAACGTGAGACCGTGACCCCTGGACACCGAGCACACTTGCAAGTGCACCATCTTCTGGGTCTCCCAAGAAGTCGTGCTTTGGGCTCCGAGTAGCCCTAGCCTCCAGCACCACCTGCACCGAAGATCACTGGCCCCCACTCCACGAGTGTCCTGTAAGCCAGCTCCACGTGCGGCGTCACGAGGCTCCTTCGCGGTCGCTAGCCCGTTGGCTAGTAGCCCTTACCGAAGGCCAATCTTTTCTTTACTTGGCAGTCTGGTTGCTCCAGGCCTGCCCTCACTTACCCTTGCTGGGTGAGTTCCCCAGACCTTGCTGGTCTGCACCATCGACGATCTTCAGCTACATCAAGACTTGCCGTTGCCAAGGCTTGTTGGGTCCAATCTGGTCGCCGACACCGCAGCACTCGACAGACATCGTGTACCAGCCCGAATCCTGCTCCTGGTCGCCGACAACGCCTCCTGGACCTCGTGGCTGCAGAAACGAGACGACCGTCAATGCACCTGAAGCACTCGACATCGGTGGGCATCCGTCCATCACCTCCCTGGTCACTGGCTAGTGACCCAGACTCTGTCCCCTCTGCTTTCAGGTTCTTCAGAACTCCGATCCACTCTTGGATCCACCCGGACACTTTTCTCCTGGTCGCCAGCAGCACTTTGCAGCAGATCGCCATAAGAACCGACGACGAAACCCGACCCCGAAAGGCACCTATGCACCCGGCTTCCTGGGTGAGGTAACACGAGTACTCCGGTGCTCCTGTGGGTAGAGACTCTTCAAAGTCCTAGATCTCAAAGGGTTTTGTCCTAGTCCTCTTTAAAGTGTCCCTTTCCTCTATTTTTCCGATCCCGACTTTCTCCATAGAAGTTAACGGCGTATCGCGGTTGTGTATTTACACTGCACGCGTCTCCCGTGGGTCCCCTGTGTCACTACCTTGGGTGGTTCCTTGTGGTCCAAGCACTTCTAGAGGCTCTAGGCCTAGTGTCTAGTTCAGTCGTGGTTCGCATACCACTTTATTGGTATATGGTTTGGTACGCCCCTAGGGCCCAAACGTGTATTTGTGCTATTACTGTGATTTAAGATCTTATAACCTATGTACTTCGAACTCTAGCCTCATAAAGAGACTAGAGGGGTGTGTTTAGTAATAAATACATATATTTTGAATATATACCTGGTGTGGTGCTCTTTCATTTGGTCACTCAAGAGATTATAGACTGGTAAAACAAGCTGCTTTACATTCCTTCAAGACTTAGCCTGAAGGCTGCTCTCCACAGCTACCACTAGGATAGCTTTCAATAAGGTTGTCTTTAACCTACCTACCATAAGAGTCGATTTGGACTGGTGCAAGGTGCCCACTATAATTAGTGGACAGCATATGCCAGGCCAACTTCTCACACCCAGGAGTAAGCATTTTGCACATAACGGCCTCGGAGGGGGCTTTTACATCTTTTATGCATTGGGCCACTGGTCATATACACCAATACATGCGTCCTGACATTCGAATTGGGCATGGGGTGTGAAGATATCATGTTTAGGGTGTAGTCTGCGCATCTCCTGTGTCTACCACTCCAGTCGTTGTTTGTGAGCCAGCGTTCCATGTTAAGAATGGCTCCCATATATTCCGGGGTCTAGAGGAGGGTGGCATCAATTCCCAAAATGTGCTCAACTGTGCGTGCCCATATATGAGGTCTCTAACCCAATCTTTAATAGAAGGCACTCGGCGTCTGCCCCAGAGGACTGCAACCTGTCTCTTAGCAAACAATAGGAGGAGAGCATGCAATTTACGCAACTTGAGCGGTGTGTCTTTTACGTACCCTAGTAGTCCAAGCGTGGGGGATGGGGCCAGTGACAGCCCCAAGATGTTGTTCACTGACTCAAAAATCTGCCCCCAGAAGACGGCTATCCTGGGACAGTGCCATGCAATGTGGAGGAATGTAGCTGCGGCATAGCCACATCTCCAACAGTTATCGTAGTCCCGGATGCCCATTCGGTGGAGGCTCACTGGTGTTCTGTAGTATCTATGCAAATACTTGAAGTGGATCAATCTCAACTTATAATTCGGGGAGAGTTCCGAAAGTTGACCACAGCAATAATCCCACTGTGCCTCAGTCAGGGGCGTCTCCAGCTCGTCGTTCCAATGCCTAAACGACGTGGGCGTCACTATCGGGGCGGTATCTTGCATGCGGGTGTAAAGGCGCGTAATGAGTTTACGGGGAGATGGGAATTTCAGCAAGTTATCCAATGCAGGCAGGGCCGGCGGCGCCTTCGGGAAGTCTTCCCAGAGGGCACGGCACGCCGTGCGTATTCTATGATATAAAAACATCTCAGAGAACGGTACCACCTGACCCTCGGGAGCCACAGGAGGAGGCCGAAATTCATCTCCTGGATATAAGTCCTCAAACGTCTGGAGAGTCATTTTCTGAGCTAAAGACCTGCTCAGACTGTCCCGTATACAAGGCATCATCGGGTTTTGAGACAGGGGGATGGAAGGGGCATACAACAACGGGATACCCGCTCTTCTACGCAGTTCATCCCATGACCAGCACAGGGTCCCAGCAGAGTCTATGTCACCTCGAGGGCGGCGTGCTTTTTGATACAGCACCACTTTTAGCGGGATGGGGGCCATGACATCTGTCTCAACCGCCACATGCGGCTGGAATTGGGTCGGGTGGACCCAATAATGCAAAAATTGTGCTTGAGCACATAGTGCATATAGCCGCATGTCAGGGGCTCCCAAACCGCCCTGTCGCAATGGGAGAGTTAGCAGATCCCAAGAGGCTCTAACCTGCTTCCCGGCCCATGCCAGCGTGGGCAGGTTTGCTTGGAGGGTGTTAAAAAATTGTTTGGTGAGTGGAATCGGTATATTAACAAACAAATACAAAAGTTTTGGCAAAATAACCATTTTGGCTAGGGCTATCCTGCCGGCTAACGACAGTGGCAGCCGAGCCCACACTTTTACCTTTTCCTCCAGCCACATAACAGTTCGGCCGTAATTGAGGCGCCACACCTCCTGTGTGTCTCGACTTATCCAGACCCCTAAATATTTAACCTCAGCAGCTTCCCATCGCAAGGGGAACTCCGACGTTATCGGAGGGGTACCATCCGTTAACGGAAATATCACAGATTTAGCACAATTTATAAATACACCCGAAAGTCCGCCAAACCGTATGAACTCCCTCAGCATCGGATCTAGATTCTCTGCGGGGTTCACAACGTAAAGCGTGACGTCATCCGCATATAAGGAGATGAGCAAACTACGAGAGCTGAGTCCAATACCTCGTGCAGTATGGTGTTGCCTGATACGGGCAGCCAGGGGTTCCATTGCGATTGCAAAAAGCAGCGGGGATAAGGGACACCCCTGTCTAGTGCCGCGAGAGATCTGGAAGGGATCAGAGAGCACCCCATTCACCTGGACACGTGCCGTGGGCGAAGAATACAGCAGCCTAATGCGGTTCATAAAAAGCGGACTGAATCCCATGCGCCCCAGAATGGAGAAAAGATAGGGCCATTCGAGCGTATCAAACGCCTTAGCGGCGTCTAAAAACACCACTGCGGCCTTTTCGTCTGGGTGTAAGTAGTGCAATACCGAAAAGATCGTTCGTAGATTATGGGACGTCGATCTCCCCGGGATAAACCCCGATTGATCTGGCAGCGCTATTATTGGTAGGAGAGGCTGCAATCTGTTAGCTATCAGCTTCGCTAGGATTTTGACATCCACATTAATCATAGAAAGTGGACGGTGGGAGTCCAGCTCCTCCTCCGGTTTCCCAGGCTTTAAAAGCATGAGAATCGTCGCCTCCCTCATGGACTGGGGTAGCACGCCAAACTCCAGCGCTTCCTCATACACCGCTAGCAACCTAGGTGCCAAGTCCTCGGCATAGGTTTTATAGAATGATGTAGTTAGGCCATCAGGACCAGGAGCTTTACCTAAGGGTAGGCCTTTAATAACCCGAGCCACATCTTCTACTGTAAATGGGAGGTCCATATATTCTCGATGGGTGTTGTTAAACCAGACCAGTGCCAGTGAATCAAGGAACGATTGTTGCTCCTCTTCACATGCCCCCGAGTAGTCGTGTACAACCGGGAATAAAACGCGGAGAACTCATCAGACACCCCCATGTGGCCTCTAACCATGTTGCCCTGCGGATCTCGTATCTCATGAAGAAATGTCGCCGATCTAGATGGTCTAATCATGCCTGCTAATGTGCGCCCGGCCTGTCCCCCTCCCCGTATCGACGGGCCTCAGCATATTTACCCAAAAATTTCGTTTCGCGCTGCGCCTCCTCTGCATAATCTAACAGTAAAGATTTCAATTTTTGTGCAGTGAGAGGGTCATTTGTGGAGTAGAAAGTGTCTTCTAGTACCTTAATCTGGGTCTCCAGGGAGGTAAGCGTACCCCAAATGGCCTTCAGCACCCCCGTCTGCCGCGCAATGCATTGACCTCTGATCACTACCTTAAAGGCCTCCCAAAGTGATGCCTCTGTATCCACAGATCCCAGATTGTTAGCAAAGTAGTCAGTAATGTCCCCCCTTATCTCTTCCTTAAAGGCCTCATCCAGCATGGCATGTGGTGGGAGACGCCAGGTGAATGCACGGGGGAGTGACCCCGGGAGCAGTATTCGCAACAAGCATGGGGCGTGGTCCGACAGTGTGCACGGTAAGTGCGAGATGTCAGTGGTCCAGGCCGCAACGTCCCTAGAGACCAACCAAAAGTCCAGGCGGGACCACGCACTGTGATGGTCTGATATACATGTACCTTCCCTCACCAAGGGATGTCTAGTACGCCAAATGTCTACTAGGTCCCCATCTGTAGCTATGGAATGCAAAGCGGCACTGGCAGCCGGGTGTAAAGAGCGAGCCACCCCCTTCCTGTCCATGGCATCGTCCAATATGGCATTGAAATCTCCACCCCACAACACGGTGTCATATCCTGTCGCCTTGATTCTGGACCATATATCCTGAAAGAATTCGGGGGAATCAATATTCGGACCATAAATTGCTGCGATCACCAGGGAAACCCCTCCCAACAATCCACAGATAATGACAAACCTCCCCTCAGGGTCTCTGTGCACTTCTCGCTCGCGCCAGTCTATCCCCTGCTTAACCAGCACAGCTACGCCTCTAGCGTAATTGGAGTATATGGAGGAGTACATATGACCCCATCTTCGATGGCGCAGTCTTTGAGATGGTGCAGCGTTTAAATGCATCTCCTGTAATAAGCAGACGTCAATGTTGTGTCTAGATAAATAAGCATGCACAAGTCTGGACTTACGACTGTCATTTAACCCTCTAATGTTCCACGTTAGCAAATTTAATGGTTGTGCGTGGGCTTATCTATATGGAACTCTTCAGCGCGGATGAGGGACTCAGTGTGTATAGTAAGCAAATCACAGGGTGTGTACAGTGACCAATGTGTAGTATCCATACTGGCTTCAAACAAACAAACAATCCCCGCCGCCCACCCACCACCCACTCCAACCCCCCAATCAGGTTGCAGCATAACCCCCCCTGAAGAACTAGAACAGAACAGTCTCCTGAAAATAAAAGGGAAACTTCCCATGGGGGCGTAGTGGCAACAGCAATCACCCCTGTGTTAACAGGGTGGCTGGGAATACTGCAGCGTACGCTACAAGCCCTCCCCGACATCCCCAGGCAAATCAGCTAACTAAAGAAAATAGAGCATAAAAGCCCACAGTCATGTTTATATGAAATACCACATAGCTCAGCAATTCGTTGAAGAGGCACTCAGATCGGAGGAGAGCGATGTCAGGAGTCAGTCATTGTCACTGAGTTGGCCAGACGTGGATGCCGCTGCCCCACGAGGGTCCCTGCTTTTCTTCCCCCCTACGTGCTTGGCGAATTTCAGGGCAGATTTTGCATCAGTGAAGTAATGTGCGGTACCATCATACGAAACCTTCAACTTGGCAGGGTAGAGCAAGGAGTAGGGAATCTGCGCCTGTAAAAGTAGTCTCTTGGCCTGTAGAAATTCGCGTCTCGCCGCCTGTACAGTTGGGATAAAATCCGGGTAGAGCGATATGTTGTTACCCTGATAGGACAATTGGCTTTTCTCCCTCGCCATTCTCAATATATTGTCCCGGTCCTGATAGTTCAGCAATTTGGCCAATATCGGTCTTGGCGGCGCCCCCACCGGGGGTTTCTGACCAAAGGATCTATGTGCTCTTTCAACCACGAAGACAGGGGACAAATGAGGATCAAATAGCGCATGCAGGAGGTCCGTCACAAAGGTTTCCATCTTGGTAATGGCGGTGGTCTCCAGAATACCAGTAATACGTAAGTTGTGTCTCCTTGACCGCGCCTCCAAATCATCATTCTTGGCGCGGATGACCCCTAGAAGTTTATCCATGTGCAACAATTTTTCCTTGGTTGTCACCTGAAATTCGTGGAATTCGGTTTGTCGGTTTTCCAGGACGTCTAATCGGGTTTCATGGACAGTGACTTGGGCCTTGACCGAGTCCAGCTGCGTAGTCAGGGTATCCAATTTGGAGTCAATATTCCTCAGGCTGGAACGCATCTCCAGCATGAGGGTGCGCAAGTCCTCTCCCTGGTCCTCAGAATGCAGCTCCTCTTGCTCCTCCATTTGTGTATCCAAAGGCGTCTCAGTTTGGCGCGTGGAGCATCTATCAAATGTGAGTTTCGGTTGTTTGGCATCCTGTTTGCCCATGTCGAAGCGACCGGGTGGCGTGTAACAGGGACCTGGTCAGATGAAATTTCTCAGCCCCAGTCAATTCTCCGGGCCTCTCAGCCGCCGACCTCCACCCCACGGTAATCTCGACTCAAGGCGCACAATGCAGCTTGTCCCAGCGCAGATTTTCCTCAATTCCCCAATGTCGCGGTCCACTTGCGCACATTCACATCCTTGGAGGATTCTTCGTCACCAGAACTTACCGGGTGAGACAGTGGAGGCAGGCCAGCACAAGCCCTCACAGCGCAGGGATCAAAGGGGGAGTTCCTCCAAAGCCTCGGCAGACACCAGGAGCAGCACCACAGGGAAACCCGCAGCGAGCGTCAGTTGGCAGTCCGGCTCCGGGGCACCATTCAAGCAGCCAGGGGATCTCGTGTCCCTGCGCTCACTCCAGGAATGTCCAGCTCCCAGTAGCTGGGGGATCAGGTGCTAGAGCGATCGCGCAGCCGCCACTCTTGGACCCCAGCGCCTCTGCTCTGCAAAGCGTCCTTCAATACACCATGGCAAGGAGATTCATTTAGGGCGTACAGTGTCTGATCAAGGGCACAGCCTCCTCCGCCTCACTCCTGCCGCAGCAAACACGGGAAGGCCACCGCAATGATGGCCCACCCCCAGCAATAAGGGGATCAGTCACAATGGTGTAGTCGCGACTTCCACCGCTGGCGCCACAGAACACTCCGCAGGGCACGGCAGCAATGAGGAATCGCCGATGGCGCTGGTCTGTCCTCTTGGCGTGTGCCCTCCTCCACCTCCCCTCCGGCCGCAAATCGTCAAAGATGGCGGCGGCAGGCCGATGTATTCACGCTGAGCACACACCTCTCCTTGACAAAAGTCGACCACTTGCGCCGAGTGGGGCAGACACCACCAATTTCAGTCTCCTCCACACCCTGCGCCGCTCACGTACCCAAACTCGGCTACGAGACTAGTCGTCTAAGGGCTTCCGCATCTCCGGGTCTCGGCCTGTATCTTCGCCGCAGCCTCGAGCTCGATTTGTAGGGCGGCCGCTCTCCGCACACACAGCGGGCCTGGATCGCACAGGCGGTAGGCAGCACCCCCGCTACGCACACCTCAGAGCTCGCGCAGAGCACGAATCTCACATCCGAGTGGTCCGCTGTGGTCAGTCAGTTGGGGACATCGCTCAGGGGCTCGCCACGCCACCGTAGACAAGGATTATGGTAGGATTTACAACCCAGCCGGCGGAGCGCACTCAAAGAGCGGCCATTCCGCTGCTCGGCAGACCACGCCCCCTGGAATCTGGCAGATGCTTAGCAGGTTGGGTTACTCTTGGTATTGTCGAATTCATGCATGTCTATGGGGGTGTGGACTAGTTAAAAGAGGGGTCAGTGTTCATTCACTAATAACTTTGGTACTTTCTGTTGAATTTATAGAACATTTGTGAGACTTTTAGAAGGACTAGTTTTCTATTAGAATGTCATGTTTGGTGCTAACCCATCAAGGATGGGGCAAAAGTTACAGGGTGTAACAAATGTTTTTTACTAATACTTTTGGTGGTGTTTGAGGAATCTGCATGAAATGCGGCAGGTAGTTAGCACGTTACACTCAGAGCAGGTATTTAAGGTTTTGTGCTGATCTAACAGGGGTGGGGTAAAGTTGAAGGGGAGTCAAAACATATTTTATTTGCTAAAACCTTTGGTACTGTTTATGATTCTGTATGAAATATGAGAGGGCCTTAGCATGTTAAGCTTCCTCTTGATATTTTCAATTTGATGCAGGTGAATCAAGTAAGAGGGTACTTTTATAGCAGGGACAATGATGCTTTAATTTGCTAGACATGTGGCAATGTTTGATGAATTTGCCCAATATTTGACAGACATTTAGCAGGTTTTGCTTAAAGGGTATGTCAACATTTGAGGAAACTCATGAAAGTGGGGTGTAAGATAAATGAGGAACAATGCAAGTTTAATTCACTAATAAATCCTGGACTGTTTGATGAATCTGGATGAAATGTAGTAGACAGCAATTTATGTTCAATGCAAAAATATCCAATGCAATGCAGATCAGATGGGTGAAAAGTTAAATGTGAAGTGTCAAAACGTTTTTCATTTTATAATAATGATAACAGCATTTGAAGGATCATCATGTAATTTGGCAGTCAGTCAGCATGCTTTACATGCTACTGGTATGTTGAGTTCTATGAAAATCTGTGAAAGAGGATACAGTTTTAAGGGGTGAGGTAGTCGAAAGGAGTTCAATTCCTTATAATTTTGTCTCCATTTGATGCATCTACAAAAACGTCGGCATATCTATCGGTGGGGCACACTTCACAGATGAGAGGAAAAAAAATAATTTGATAATAATGTTAACACTGTTTGATAAATCTGTATAAACTTCAGCAGGCAGTTAGAAAATTAAACTGTGTGCAGGGATGGCCAGTTCTTCCAGATTTAACAAGTGGTAATACCCACCATCATATACAACCACACACCTATCTTTATATGTCTAAATAACAACCACCCTTTGTCAACACTGTCACCATAAAACTCCATAAATCATAATCTATACATGTATGTCCTCATACGGCCACTCACCCACCATTATAGGATTTTATACCCACCATCAAACATCCAAATGACCAACATCAAATAGATCATGAAGATGGTCCTTTTACAAAAACCTACAATGTTCCTTTTATGAACACCTACTGAAATAAACCACAGGAAGAGATTTAGCCTGAGTGTAATCCTTCAGGGTAGCAGAGGATGTAAAGTGCCCCACCCTGATGGATGGTAGTCTGTCCTATTTAGATACGTCTGCTAGCCAAATGGTCATCACTGTATGTTGAAAGGAACCACTGTCAGGTGGTTCCCTCCAAGGTACAAAAAGTTTGGTGAATGGCCACCGCCACTTTTGACAACCATCCACCAAATGTTCAACATTTTTTGTTTTTAAAAAAACAATCTCTCCAAGTGTGAAAAACAATAAAGATGACTTATCCTGAAAACATTGTTTACCCTAGTCCCACATCTAGGTACATATTTGTAGCAGTGTAACCTTTATGCACTCTTCATAAGTTACATACCATATGTCAGCTTTTAAATTATTCACACTATTTAGTGGTCAGTGCTCTGAGAATTGTGTAAACAGACCTATCGCAGCAGGATTTGTACGTTAAACTCAATGGTTTAAAGGCACAAATTAACATGCTTCCGGCTCCTTTATAGGTCCAAATACAGGAGTTCGAAAGATGAAGAAATTGGGATTTATATCAGGGTAGATGAAGTTTCACTCCTACTACTTTTTACATCTTCATCATGGATTTAGGAATTATTCACACTGAGCTCTGTACTCATAATAATGACTTGACAATGTAAATTACTGTTGAGAAAAGGACCGCTTGGATTGGAAAACTACCAGCATTCAAAAAGGCAATCTGTACTTTCAATGCTCCAAGTTGCTTTTCGAAGGAAAGAAAACCAGTTGTCACATTTTTTAAATGTTTAGGGGCATATTCACAAGTCCCTATCGCCACCACAACGTCACTTTCAGTGACGTTGTGGTGGCGATAGGGGCCTCGCCTTATTCACAAGGCAGCGTTAAGCCACGTGGCTTAACGCTGCCTTGTGAATAGGCCCCCTTTCACGCTGTGTTTAGCTTGAAAGGGGCGTGCAGTGGGTGTTCCGGTGGGCGTTCACAAGGGCAGCGTAAATAGGAGCTAACGCCAAACTTAAGACCAGGAAAACCCTGGTCTTAAGTTAGCGATACGAGGAGAAATGCTTTATTTCTCCTCGTTTTTGCATTTTCCATGTGTGCTGCCTTGTGCAGCACACCTGGAAAATGCAAAATGCCATGATTTGTTTATGTACAGGAAGGTGTCCCTTCCTGTACATAAACAAACCTTTTTTTTAAAAATGCCGTTTTGTAACTTACATGTGTGCTGCATGAAGCAGCACACATTTAAGTTACAAAGCGGCATTTTCGGTTTGTTTATGTGCAGGAAGGGACACCTTCCTGTACATAAACAAACCTCCCTGCTTGCAGACACCCTTGCACTCTGGTGCAAGGGTGCCTGCATTGGCGCTAAGTTGTGAAACTTAGCGCCATCGCAGGGGGAAAAGCAAGGCTGCACCATGTCCTTGTGAATATGGTGCAGCCTTGCTTTTCCGAAGTGGCGGAGAGAGGCGTTAAGCCAAGAAGGCTAACGCCTCTCTCCGCCACTTCATTGTGAATATCCCCCTTAGTGTCTCCGAGTAATGAATCAATACTCTGTGTCCACAATCACAGATGTTATGCAGTCAGCATTTGTATGGTGCTTTCAATCATTATTATTTCACTATACTACATGGGATTCTGTAATCCCTCCATAAACGCCAGACTATAATTTCTTTATAATCGGTGACTTGCGATGCTCCCAGAAAAGACGTTAGAACTTGACTATTGTAAGTTAATACAGGCTAGTTCAGAGGTCACAATGCCTGCTGCCAGAGACAGCAGCCAAGGTGAAAGGCAGGTCAGGTCATAGAGCATAAATAAAGCAGGCATTTAAAACAATGAACATGAACATTGCTTTTCTTTTGCTCTATTTTGTAGCTTACAATGACAAGCAGAAAGAACATGTTCATTTCTTTCACTCCTTAGATAGAAACAAGCTAGAAACTTTCTGCATCTTTCTACACATTTGAGCTAGTGCAACTTTTGTTGTTGTTGTTGTTGTTGAAACAATGACTTTATTGAACTGATTCTAATATATTTTTGCAACAAACAGCAGGTTCTTGATGTGTTTGAATTTGCAGCAGAGTTTTTTTTTATTCTTCATGTTACAAACATGCACGTTCTTTCATATTACAGAGCTATGCTCCAAGGTTTTAAGTGGTTTGTGGAAAATGTGATGGTGCAACCACCATGTATTGTGTAGGATAATGTACCCCCTGGCATACATGATATGGATCCTGCAAGTCACCTCAGAGTTTTATAACCTTATAAAGGCTCTCGGCCTTCGGCAATGTTCCTCTATATGGCTATGGACCTCCTCATTGATTTGCAATATTCTCAAAATATATAGAAGGGTGTACTTTATCCCCTGTATAGTGCTTTTATTGAGTATGTGTTTTATTAAACGGTAACTCCAAATTATGGACTCATGTAAGCCCCTCAGAAAGCTCTGTATAGTAACAGTCCTTTGAGCAGATATCATGTACACTGTCAGCCATTTGCTCTGAGAGACCTAGCAGAAACTGACCTAAATTCAAAACAGCCAGCAGCATAAAGAAACCTGCCCTTCCCCCAGGCAATGGGCCCCCTCATAGCCAGATGGACTTTTCAGTCTGAAGATGACACATGTCTGGGTGGCCTGCCTTAACCACCAGGAGCCCAGGTCTCCCCTGCACAGTGGGGACCTGTGTTATGCCCCTGAAATAATCTATAATAAAGGATAGGATAGGATATCACTTATAAAGTGTGCTTATACCTGAGGGTGTCAAGGCGCTATAGCAAGCAAGAGGAGACAGGGAAAAAAAGGACCCTGCAACAACCTAGGATGAGAGAAGCCAGATTTTTAGATGTTTTTTAAAAACTGGATAAGAGTCTGCATTGGAAATAAAGGTGGGTAGGGAATTCCATAGCTGGGCGGCCGCTACCGAAAAGAAGCGGCCATCCCATCTGGTCCTACAAAATCTGGGGATCAAACGTTTTTTCTGTGAGGAGGATCTCAGGAGCCTCCCAGGGGTGTACCATTGAAAAAGAGACTTCAGATGTAGTGTACCCTTACAATGCATGGCCTTGAATACCATGCTCAGAGCCTGAAAGCAGATACGTTTCCTGATAGGGAGCCAATGCAGGGAGAAAATCCCATCTCTGGCTGACAGACACTTGGGAATTTTCAAAATCAGGCGGGCCGCCGTGTTCTCTACCACCTGGGGCTTATTAAGGGAGACCACATTGATGTTCAGGTACAGAGCGTTGCAATAGTCCAGCCAAACAGGAGATGTGCAAAGAGGGCAGGTGTGGAATAGAACGTCAGCAGCATAAAAGGAGTCATGGAAAACCTAGAGAGCAATTCTTTTATTTTTTGCAGTCCTGCTTGGTGAAGGAGATTGGAAGTGGGAGCGATCCAAGCCCTAAATGAGCAGGTCTGCGCCGGAGACTTCTATGCAGCATCCGTCCTGGAATTCGATTGATAACGTGAATGTTCAGAAAACAGTCCAGCGATAGGCAGTCATCTGAGAGTCTGTTTTAGCCCTGAACACTGATCTACAGATAGAAGCAGATCGTCACCCTTCATTGCAGCGACTGAACACATAGAGAACATGAAAAAATGCACGCAGGGGCATTGTTCAAACAAATCGCTTTGCTGATGACTCCTGTTTATAGAAAATATTTTTTAGAAATGCGATTATTATTCATTTCAATCTGGCAACACTCCTGTTTTTCATATTCATATTTCTTTCTCTTTAGCATTTAGATCGTCCCCATCGTCTGAATATTTACATCCACAATTTAAAACGCCAAAATAATTTTAAAGGAAGCTTTGTTCGTCTTTCTGAAGTAAAAGTTGTTAAGAAGGCTGATAAGAAAAAACAACACAGCAAGCAGGCAAGCAACTGTGTTTGCATTAAAGGAACTGCTAATCCTGTGAAGACTCAGAATATTTTCACCGGCATGCACGTCACTGGCCAGATTTTTCCTGTTTTCACAGCATAACTGCATCCATTAGGAAATGCAAATATATGCAGTTTGATTTTGACATTTCTGAAAACTATGGTTTATATATTCACGCAATTGGAACTATTTCAAGAGCCTTCATTATCTTAGGCATTTGAGAGCATTTTGCAAGCTTGAATAAATTGCCTGACCGCCAAAAAGTGCTTTGGGCAGCTAAACACCGTCCATCGTCTTCTTAGAAGATGTGACTCATAACATCAGGAATCGCATGGTTATTTTTAATTAATTAGACTATGCGTCGTAATTAGCATATCCTGCTCAACATGTGAAAAGCAGTGCCAGAATGTTATTATTCCACATAGGTTTTAACAACTGCAACCATTGTGCGGGCAATTTGCCTATCCCATAGGCTCCTGTCAGAACAATCTGGATTGAGGCAGCTGACTGCTACTCAAGAGTGGCAAGTAGCTCATGTGAATTTAAAGAGGTTGATGTACTTCCATGAGCTGAAAATACTACTTCTGACAAAAGCGTCTATCCTCCAGCGATGCTTCTGAGGAACAGAGACTAAAGCGATTTTATTTCTTAATAGGAACCTACCAACGCAAAGTGAACAGGGTCGGAATGGCCGATAGGGCAATCAGGCAGTGCCCGAAGGCAAGCTCTGACGGGTCAGCAGCTTAAGGGCCGAATTGTTGGCTGTTTGTGGGTATTTTTTATGGTCTGCTGAGTCGGTTGACCTATACAGCTTGTATTTACAAGTTTAAAACTGCCCTGAGTTGCATGCAAATGTGGGCCACTTTTTTAGGTATCTGATTTGGTAATGGGGTCCACTTTAAATTTGGTGCCTGGGCCCATTTTCTGTCCTAGTCCGACCCTGAGAGAGAGCATTAGCAAAAGTACTAGTTCATCAGGAGAATATCAAAAGATTTACACAATGCAGTATTTGTAAAGCCCGAAGGCATCCCGGCGCTGGGGGACGTCGGGAAGATTAAGCAAGCTATTGCCCAGAGTCACATGGTGCTAGGCTGACCTGCCGCCGGTGCTGGGGATCGAACCGTGAGCCCCAGATTCCAGCATCAGTCGCCCTAGCCGCGGCGCCACACCTCTTCCCTAACAATGAAACCATGGAACACTTTCCTCTCATTTATACGCACGTTTGGACACTTATGTATATGACACCCGAGTGAATTATGGGAGAAGATGTTAATGTGCATCTAGAAGAAACTCATCCTACTAAGAAAAAGCTAAACAGGCAATTAGCCATCCTAAATTCATGCAAATTCAACAAGCGGTGCTAACGTCTTTTGGAAATCAATAAATATCCTTTCAATTGTCAATTTTAACACAAATACCTTAAAAACAACTGGAAATATTTAGAAAATAATCTACAAGACGCATTGGCAATGCCAATAGGTCTGGGTTTAAAGAAATGTTCTATGTTAATGTGAAGCAATACAAGAAAATTGCATGGAAATGGATGTGTATTTGTGTGGAAGCAAAGAACTGTAGATTAATAATGATGTAGGTTAAAAGTTGCAATGTTAAGCCAGACCTAAATATCATGTATGTTAATGACTGCCCTCCTCCCATCTGCATTGCTGCCAGAGAAAAACACCTCAAATTATCTGCACTTTAATAGCATTACAATGACATGCCCCTGAAAATTCAAGCTCAAGCAGCTGGATAAATAAATAAAATGATCACAGTTGTGTGGAGGACAAGAACATTTTTCATGGAAGCACCTAACTTCTGCCCAATCAAATCATGTACTCCTGGCTCCCAATATGTGGGTGGAGCCAAAGCCCCTCTCCAGTGATGCTCACATAATTATCTGGTGACAGCTGTGCTGTCAAGCCAGACCATAAAAAGAGGCCAGAGGGTGAGAGCAGGTTAATTTGTTTTTTTTTGGTTGGTGCCTTACCCTGAGCAGGATTATGGTTCCTGCTTGACCAGGGCACTCACCCTAGTTCTTGTTTCATACCATGATTTCTGTACTTCTATTCTGCAGTTGTTTCCTGCAGTGGAGAGCTAATATCCTACCAATGTTGATAAAATCTTTCTTTTTTCATCTCACATTTAACCTCCCTGATAAATCTGCACAAAACACAACACAATAAATTGTTCCTGAATGTGCTAATTGGGTGCCACATTTTTTGCAGATCTATTAAACAGTGCCAAAGTTATTAGAAATTCAAAGATGTTTCCCCGCCCATCCTGAACACTAGAGCACTAACTGCTTTAACCACGCATATACGTGGTTAAGGCAGATATGTTGTTCAGGCAAGCGTGGTTACGCTTATGGTGTTCCGGCATGCGTGGCTGAGCCCAATTTGTTCTGGATGTTCCCCGGCCCCGGGTTTCACATGGTATTAGACTTTGAATAACACTATACATCTTTGCAATTGGAAGAGTCTGATAGATGTAATGGTATTTTACTTTATCAGCTCAGTCATTGAGGCAAAAAAAGATGAAAATATGGTCACCTACTTCTATATTTTCCTACGTACTTTCTTTAGTTTCTGATTTCAAAGATTCTTTTTTCTTTTAAAAAATATGAGCAATCTACCTTAATGACTCCATCCTGAATTCAGAGTTTTCTCTACTTTTTAGAAATATA
Source organism: Calotriton arnoldi (assembly GCA_963921515.1). Lineage (NCBI taxonomy): Eukaryota > Metazoa > Chordata > Amphibia > Caudata > Salamandridae > Calotriton > Calotriton arnoldi. The sequence goes on from CAWUFW010017271.1 coordinate 67,640, forward strand.
TTGCTTTCAAGGTTCACCTTTTGTTTGACACCTCTTTCTCCCACAAACTTCAAGTAGGCTCAAACTTTAAAAATAGGAATTAACTACAGCTTAGAAAATAGCAAAATAGTCCTGGCTCCTTGATGTACCTCCATAAAAAAATTGTCATCTAGAGATTTTCATTTTTGATTTGTGTTTTTGTATCATTAGAGAGGTAATTTAGCATGGGTGGACATTGCTAATCTGAGCCAAATTTCTCTGGACGACATTTTTTAAAAATGGCAGATGTGTTGCAGTGAAGATGAAATATTTCAGGAACTCTGAGATCTATATACTTCATTTTGGTGTCAAAACATAGGTTTTGGGGGTCAAGTATGTTTATAGCGACAGAAAATAACTCCTCAGAGCAACCCTACTGGCGGCTATATTAGAGGAAGAGACATATATAAAAATGAAACAAATAATAATATTTTTTAATCCTTTTATGTATACACAAGACCAGTTGCGCCTGATGAGGGGTAGTATACCCGAAATGCATTGGGTCTTGTGAAAGGCTACTGTGGATATACTGTTTGACAAAACACGACTTCCTGATAAGATTTACAAGTGTGCTGTCAACATTTTTGAATGAAATGGATTTCTGCAATCAACTGAATTAAACTTTATGTGATTGGAATGAGAGTGATTTACTGTAGTTTGGCTTTGATTCAAATTTGTTTAATTATTATGAGTACTTGGAATCCTTATGCCATTGCTGTGCATGCTGTCATTAGGACACCTGTCCTAGACTTTCTACGTGCAGTTTTAAACTGCCATGTCGAACTGGAAAGCTAAAACTCTTAACAATAGTGTGTACAAACCCTGTCACACACTTCAAGGCGCACAACCCATGCCCCTAAGGTTCAATCAATAAAGTAAACGTTTTGTATTCTATATTCTTAAACAATTTTGTTATGATTTATTTCCATGCTTTATCTTTTAGTTCATGATCATTATTTTCAGATATTACAGCTTTAAATCATACAATGCTTATGATACAATCTTCTCATCACATTGTATTACAGACAATTGATCTTCGCCGTGTATCCATTGCCGTGTTGATGTGACAGGGTTTGTACACACTATTATAAAGTTGTTATCCTGACAGGAGCAGGTCAGGTTTCTAGGTAGCACACAAGTTATTGAATTTTGTTTACATGATTAAACGGAACACATTAGGTGTGCAGGCTATATAACCATTAGAAGCTAAACCTCTTGCCAGACCCAAACCTTCCTTTTAATACATAAAAGTCACTCCTAGGGTAGGTTCTTGACAGCCTAGAGGGCAGGGCGCCATGTACAGGACATGTACCTTTTAGTCTTACATGTCCATGGCAGTGAAAAACTCTTAAATTCATTCAGACAAAGTTAACACAAAGTAGGATGATTACTGCCTAATAGGTGAAATGGAAAATTATATGAAAGCTGAAGTACCAAATGAAGCAGGTACAAAGAAGAGTTCAGGGACTAGTAAAAGGTACCTGAAAGGTTTTGAGTGCACCTGTAGGAGAAGAGAAGATAAAAAGAAGAGCTAACATTAGCCAATACTGCCAATTATTAGGGGGGGGACATTCACTCTAAATAGGCATGTAGGCAGGGTGGAGAACTTACGTTGGGGGATTCTGTCAGTAGATAAGAGAATCCAGGAGCCGAGCCTGTGCTCAAGGGCTGGCATCCACAGCAATAAGTTTGTCCCCAATGGGACAATTCCAAAGGGAGTCGAGCCACACAGTTGGCTAGGGAGGAAAGGAGATGCCCACTGGTTATGCTTTGAGGGCTAGTGAGTGTGATGTAGACTTATTGATAGTGGCAGAACAACTCCCCTAAGAGTTAGGCTACCCCCATGGGGGTGGGGGTGGTTCTCTGGAAGTACCCAAGGTACAAGGAATGAATCTATAATATTAACAAAATAGTATTTAGTACACTCACACTGCTGTTAAAATGCTAGAAGGGAAGGTGTATCAGGGGAAGTTACTGACCCGTGTAGAGAAGTCTTGTCTTCAGGCCATGGAGCTTGACATGTGTAGGCTTAGACTGGCCCGTAAATCAATTGTCAATGACAAGACACTGGGGACAGTCCACCACTCAGGGAGAAACAAATATGGGGCTACTGTTAGCAAGAGCATGTATGCAGAATTGCATGGCTTGTAGGGCGATAAATCAGTTTCAGGTGGCCATCAGAAACCAGCTGCATCATCAGGTATTGCCAGCTAGGTTGAGACAGGGAGACAAAATAATGTCTGCTCGTGAGTGTCCCGTAAGCAGCAAAACCTGATTGAATCAGGTATGGAATGCTGATGTAGAAGGAATCACTTTGGAGGCCGAAAATGCAACAGCCATTGGCAAGTACAAGTGTATTCAAGCACAACCGATTAATTTAGTAACTACCAAGAGGGAACAAACGTACGATTGTGAGCGTGTCTAGAGTGAAAGGCTAATAAATGGGGTAAATCTGGCAGGCGCACTAAACTGAAGTTGTTTGTAGAGTGACGTCTCCTGACTGAATCAGATGCGGAACGCCGGCGACTCAAAGGGGGCCTGTTATAGGTCAGAGAAGCCCTGGTAGACTAGATCGTTGACTAGCTGTAGCGTCCCATTTGCCCCTGGGGCACAACCCAAAGGCTAGATAGAAGGAGAACAGAGCATACAAGACAACCCATGTTGACTTACAATTTATTTGTCTTTGCACATGAATTTTAACAATTTGTGAAAGGAAGCGACAAATAGCAGAATTCTGTAAAATAAAAACAATAAACACAAATTCAAAAATGTCTCAAATGGTGGTATGTGAATGGGCCTGGAGGCAGCTGGACTACAGTTAGATCTAATTCAGGTGGACACCATGCTGTTCCATTCGCCCAAAGTGTTTAAGGCATACCCACGTAATTACAGTGGGATGTCTACCGCCATTCGTAGTGTAGCAATATTTGTGATAGATCGCCTCCGCGAATGGTAAGGTGTGTTGGTCAATCACTTGCCATATTTTTCTCTGTGGTTATGGGCCTTGAAATGTGACACCAATAGAGCGTTTTCGACTTGACATTTAATTCTGCTTTTATGCTGAATAATCTGTGCCTTTACCAACTAGTAGTCTGCCTGGTGGAGATTAAGTTAAATGGGCATCTGATTGCATAAATCACATTAGTTCAGTGACAATTACTCAATTGTGTCAGGGTGTATGAACAACCTATGTCAAATGTTTTGGTATTTATGGCCTGTGCACACACCAAACAACCGTGGCATTTAAATTGGCCCATCACGAGGGGAGGCCCCAGGTGACCGTAATAGATTGGGTAGTCTTAGGTTTCGGAGTCCCTGTAATGGCATGGAATAGGTGGCCACCAAGATTGCTGCCCCTCTTGAAGGAAAATAGAGGTAATTTAGTGAAAATAGGTTGGGCCCACTGTATGTTCAAAATTTCTTGATTATTTTGCTAATCTTGCTGCTAGCCGGGCAGAAAGTGGATATGCGTGTTTCCATAGGGCAGTACCATGTGCGTTTGAGTGAGCGTGATACCAACATCATGGATACCCATGGGACATCAGTTTTTCTTTTATTACCGCTGTTTCTCTGAAATAATCATTTTCCATTTGCAATTTCTGCTGATTCAATAAATATACAAGACAAATTCAGTGACCAGCAACTGCCCTAGGGGACTCAGGGATGGCCTACCCTATGGACAATTGTACACATCCCCAGAAATTGCAAATGGAAAAAAGACTTCAATTACACCATGCCTCTTGCCCAGGATCCACATAATGCTGTGCAATCAGGTTTTAGGGTACTTTGTTCAGTGAGCCAAACCTGGTCCTTGTAGCCAGCCCACGTTCCACCTCGGTTGGCCTGAACTTGTGACTTTGTCCAGGTCCGGCCCAATCAGATAGCCCTTGTTGGTGCTTTGTGCTTTTTGATGCTTTTTTAACCTAAAACCTGAAAATTATGGGGCATATTTACAAGAAAATGGTGCAGCGTGGTCCAGCAAGCAATTTTGCTGTGCCGAGCTGCATCGTTTCCAAGTACAGGAATGGGCCGTATTTACAACAATACACACATTCCTCTGCTTAACCGTGTGCCAAAAAAGCAGCCTAGCGCCAGCACAGGCCCCATTGCACCATGGTGCAAGGGTGCCTGCATTGCAGCGATGATTGTTGTTGTGCAGGAAGGGACACCTTCCTGCACAAATCAATCATCAATGGCATTTTGCTCCTTCTATGCGAGCTGAAGAATGCAGCACACATAGAAAAAGGAAATAACGCGGAGAAATAAAAGTATTTCTCCTCGGAGTTGGCCCTGCCTCAGATTTACAGATCCTTGACACCCATGGCATGCCCCTTTGCCACAGAAAACTGCGTTGAGGAGGACCATATTTACAAGGCAGTGTTAAGCCATGCAAAGTGGCTTAGCACCACCTTGTAAATATGGAACAGGGCACAGTGCCACCAGAGGAAACCAAAAGGTGGCGCTCTGGAAGTGCAATGCCCTGGTAAATATGCCCCTCAATATCTCTGGTTTCCCTGATTGGATTTTTGCTGTTTTGGCTTTATTGTATTTATAAAAAATGTAACTAATTTTCTAAACCTGGTGAGGAGTTTTCATTTCTTTATCTCTTTGAAGTGTCACGCAAATACTTTACACGTTGCCTTCAAGTCAAATCTGACTGCTCTGTGCCAAGCTACCAGAGGGTGAGAACAGGTTAATTTGGGGTTTGCTGGTTGGTGCCTTACCCTTAGTAGGATTATGGTTACGCACCCTAGTCAACCAGAAACCCAAATTCTAACATGATGATCAGCGGTTAAGGTAGGACTTGTGTTTGTGCAGTGCTATACATTAATTTGGTGCACAGTACTTAAGATCAATTTGAGTAAATTCTCCCTGGTTGGCTTTTTTGCTTTTTCCAAATGTATCCGCTCTCTACCTGGTTGTTGTGTCTGTGACCTCACCTGCAAAAATGGAATTTGAGCTTGCCAGCTCAAGGAGTTTTGTCAGGAGTGGCGACCACATGCTAAGAGGAGCACTAACAATGCAGAGCTCCAAAAGCCCTTAAAAGCATGGGCAGAGGCTCAAGAGGACCCCAACAGATGATGAGGAGGAAGAGCTGGATGATGAGGCAGAATTAAAGCAGGACCAACAGGAGGATCTTGGAAGACAGTCTGTTGAAGAGGGGGTAACCTACTCCCAGGAATGGACATCCCTCTGTGGGCAGGTAGCAGTGTGTCTTCCAGGGGCCTGTCCCCAGAGGAGTTGGAGGACAGGAGGGAAGAAAGAAAGCTCAAGTTAGAGCTGTCCAAACTGAAACTGGAGAAAGAAATGTCTGAGAGAGCCTTGGAAGAGAAGAAATTAGCCATAGAGGAAAGAAGAATGAACCATGAACTAAGTCTCAAAGAACTGGACATCAGGGCGAAGCAAGTAGAGGCCAGTGGTAATCCTGGTAGCAATTCTTTAGGCCCTCTGGAGACATAGAGGGTCCACATTCCTAAAGGTCTGGTGCCTGGCTTTGTTGCGGGAGACAGCATTGTAAGTGCTTTGAAGTGTATGAGATTACCCTAAAGATGCACAAGATCCTCAACGGGGACTGGGATCTAGTCTGTGGAGGTATATCCCTAGCGAGGGGAGGGACACCAAACTGGCACTAGAGAAGGAGGACAGAATGAGGTATCCTCCCATGAAGGAAGCCCTTATCAGAAAGTATAGTCTGACCTCAGAAAAGTCTAGACTTGTGGTCAGGGACAGCCAAAAGCTGCCCGAGCTGTCCTGGGTGGATTGTGTTGATTTCTTTTGCAAGGCACTGGATGATTGGGTGAAGGGCAGTGAAGTCAAAGATTACCAGGGACTGTGTGATTTATTGCAAAAGAGCACATATTCAGTCTTTGTTTTGCACTCCTCATTGACAGGAGGCTCTCTGACCCCAGGGAGCTGGCGGAGGACGGACCGCTAGATCAGCACCAGGGTCTATAAGAAAGTATCTGGGGGGATCACCACAAGGGTTGGCAGGGCCCCCATCAGAAGAAGAAAGGGGGGAGATAAAAATAAACATAAGGAGTCCTCTAAATGGCCCAACCTTTGCTGGGCTGACGTGCGGCGTCCCTCAGGGATCGGCACTGTCTCCCCTCCTCTTTAATGCCTACCTCTACCCCCTAGTGGCAGCTCTATCTGGTATGGAATGCCAAGTCTTTAACTACGCAGATGATACCCAAATTATCATCCAGATTGCTAACTCCCCCTCGGCCCATGTTCGAATACACAACATTTTGAAGTTTACAATAAACTGGATGACAGCCAATTCCCTCAAAATAAACCCCGATAAAACTGAGGTTTTGGCTGTCACCACAGATACTAACCCCTGGAGTGACCAATTCTGGCCTCAAGAGCTGGGCCCTACTCCAAAGCCAGCCTCAGTTGTAAAGAGTCTGGGGATAAAACTGGATGCCAAACTCTCCATGTCCCACCAAGTTTCTGCTGTGGTGGGAACATGTGTGGGGCTGCTAAGACTGTTACGCAAACTTGCCCCCTTTTGTCGTTTACCGCACTTCGCATGGCAGTGACTGCACTGATTATTTCTCGTTTAGATTACGGGAATTCACTGTATGTTGGCCTTCCAGAGAAGGAGCTAACAAAACTCCAGGTAGTCATGAACGACGCTGCCAGACTGATTTTCAGGCTTCCTAGGAGGGCCCACGCTACCGTGCTACTACAGCAGCTACACTGGCTTCCAGTGAAGCAGAGAACCAGATTCAAGGGGCTATGTATAGCCCATAAAGCAATCTATGGACAGGCCCCAGCTTATATAAAAGAACGCTTGGTAACTTATGTACCAGGGCGCTCCCTTCGGTCTTCTGACGCTGGGCTATTATCCTGTGCTCGCTTCCTGAGCTCCTCCAAGGGGGCAGAGCTTTCTCTACATTGATTCCCCAGCTCTGGAATAAGTTGCCAGAAGGCCTCCGCAAAGAACCAGCACTTCTCCCTTTTAGGAAAAAATTAAAAACCATCCTCTTCATAGAAGCCTGGGGCACAATCTTGGCCTAAGCTAGGGCGCACTACTCAGTAGAGCCGCTATGGTGCCTTCTCTCACAGCGCTTAGAGACCAGTTGGTGATATGCGCTTTAGAAGCTCCAATTAACATTAACATTAACCTAGTTCCTCGGGTCCTGACTCCCATTCACCCCAACTGAAAAGAAGAAGAGATGGTTACCTGATAGTAAGTCTTCAGTGAAGGCACCCAATTAGTGCTATGAGTGCCAAAACGAAGGGCACTTCAAGGGGGATGCCAAGTGTGCCAGGCGGGCACAGTGCCCCAATGGTAGCCAATCACTGGGGCTGGCTAGTGTAGCGCTTGGTGAAGAGATTGTCCCAAATAGTGTGGGCGACAGAGTAGAGGTTACCCTAGTGTCCCTGGCTGATGGAGAGATAGTACAGAGAACTCACTTGCCCAGTAATACTAGGAAATACAGGCAGTGGGTCATCATCAATGGGCATAGGGTGGAGCCTCTGAGTGACACTGAAGCCAGTATGGCAACTGTCAAATGTCATTTGGTGACCTCAGAGAAGGTAGTCCATAATTTTTTTCACTAAGTTGTTGCAGCCGCATCCGTGAAAGTCACTATCCAGTGGCTCTGGTTCCCTTTGAATGGAAAATCTCAGGTTCCTTGAGGGTAGCTGTGAGTCTGTTCATGCCTGTGGATTGTCTCCTTGGCAATGACCTGGAGCATACTGCTTGGTAGCTTAGGACCCACATGGAGATTTTGGGGTTGCCTGAGTGGGTGTGCCTGACCATGTGGTCCATTGCAGCCCAAGAATTAGTCAGGAGGACCTGAATCCTGGAAAAAAGGCCCAGGTGCCTGCTGCAAAGAAGAAGACCCAGGGCAAGGGGCAAGGGAAATCTGCTCCTGAAACTCTCACTGTACGAAAGGAGACTGACACTGAGGGGGGCACCCCGTAGAACACAGGGTAGGATGTGGCCAAACTGGGGAACCTGCCTGAGCTGTACATGTGGCAGCAGGAAGGGGGTTCCACCAGACAGGAGTTCTGCAAGGCACAGAGGGAATGCCCTACCCTTGTGGGCCTACAGCAGCAGTCCAAGACTCAGGCAGCTGGTGATGACTCTGCTAAACACCTGATATACTGCAAGAATGGTCTCCTATGTAGTAAACCTAAGGCTCCTGAGCCTGGTGCAAACCATGTGTTTGTGGTCCCTCAGTGCTACAGGGCCTTCATACTGGAGCTGGCTCATGATGTACCCCTGGCAGGATTTTTAGGGAAGGACACAACCTTTGACAGGCTTGTCACCCACTTTTACTAGCCTCAAATTAGGAAAGTGTCAGATGTACTATGTATGTCCTGTCCTACCTGTGAGGCCAGTGACAAGTCAGTGGGGAAGTGCAAGGCCCTTCTGCAACCTTTTTTTGCCATTGGCACCCCATTTGAAAGGGTAGGCATCAACATTGTTGCCCCTCTGGACCCAAAGACAGCCATGGGCAACAGGTTCATCCTGGTCTTGGTGGACCATGCCACCTAGTACCCGGAGGCCAAACCTCTAAGGACTGTGACTGCGCTCACAGTGGCCAGGAAAAAATGGGGTTCTTTACCTGTGTGGGCTTCCCGAAGGAGCTGGTAACCGGCCGTGGTACCAATTTCATGTCAGTGTACATGAAGGGCATGTAGAAGGAGTGTGGGGTAACCTGAAAGTTCTTACCACCCACAAACCATTGGGCTTGTTGAAAGGTTCTACAGGAAGCTAAAGGCCATTATTATGGGCCTGTCAGAGCCCATGAGGCACAAGTGGGGCTGATGGGAAGTACCACAGAAGAAGATTGGCTTTAGTCCCTTTGAACTTCTGAATGGGCAGCCTGGGAGAGGACATCTCAGTTCGGTGACGGAGGGCTGGGAGCAGTTCCCGGAAAGGTGCCCCAGGATATGAAATGACAAAAAAGGGGTGAAAAAGAAGGTACCACAGCGCTCACTTGGGATTACCACCAAAATATTATTGCACACACCCTGTAACTACAGTGCACATGACGAATTAATGTTTACCCTACATTCATAGATAAGAACCCTTATCAAGGATTCCTTGTAAAACAATATGCTTTCATCTGGCACATGTAAGATTATATATAACACAATTATAGTAATGTAGTCTCCAGTCCTGGTTTCTTCAGTTGTTTAACAAGTCATTTATTGTGATGTCCGAAAGCTCTTCACATAGCCTTCACTATAACAGTAGCCAACACATGTTTCATTGCGTTATGCAACTTCATCAGGGCTCCTTCTTAAGGGATTTCCACAAAGATCTTTTTGCTGGTTCATAGATCGTTAATATTTAATGTTCCATCCCTCATGGTTAACTAACTGTGTTTGGATGGAAATTACAATTTCCCCAGTGTGTATGGATAACCAATGCAAGTATCTCCCCATATAGTCGAATATACCACATGCGTATTCACCGCACGAAGAGAAAATATATATATGATGGTTGATGTCTGGAATCAGGTAAATTCCCGTTATCTAGGGAGGAGTAGAAATCCCAACCGCACCTAAGCAGTATAGTTCGGCGTTGTGACCAGACAGTGTGCTTCCAGAAACTCATTCAGGAGAATATGGAAGCCAGCCAGGAGGAGAGGACATAAAATGGTGTTATGACCAGAATGTTACTTTGGTCAAGTTTCAGCCTGGTCAAAAAGTGTGGGTGATGGAGCCTGTGAAGAACCGGCCCCTGCAAGACCACTGGTCTGGGCCTTATGAGGGGAAGGATGTGATGTCACCTACATATCACTCACCTCAAGCCCCACGTTGAAAGGTCTGATCTAAACATGCTCCTAGCTACTGATGATGGGGTGGAAGAGAAGAGTAAACCTATCCCTGGCCCCCTTTCTTCTAAGGAGCAAGATGGGTCAGTGGAAGGTATTAGCCCCCCCTACACTGACCCTAGACCAACAGAAAGACTATCTCCAGTTGCTGAGGCAGTTTGCCTCTCTATTGTCCCTAACCCCTGGACTCACTGTGTGGTGTACCCATGATTTTGATACTGGGGACAGCCTTCCTGTGAAGAATGAACTTTACAGGTTGTCTACAAGGTGAGAGGCAGCATTTAAGAGGAGGTCTCTAAGATACTGTTGTCAGGGGTTATTGCGCACTTAAACATCCCGTGGTCCAGCCCAATGGTGTTGTTCTCTAAGCCTGACCCTCTAGGTGTTACACCTGAATTTATATTCTGTGTGGACTACTGTAAGCTCAATTAGGTCATCAAGACTGATGCACAACCCAAGCTGATAAGCTCATCGATCGGCTTGGAGCTGCCAAGTTCCTCAGCACGTTTGACTTACATCTGGGTACTGGCAGATTACCTTGACCGAGGTGGCCAAAGAGAGGTCTGCGTTCTCTACCCGAGAAGGGCACTTCCCAGTTCTGGGTAATGCCATTCGGGTTGAAGAACAACCCTGCCACCTTCCAGAGGTTGGTTAACCAGGTCCTGGCTGGTTTGGATAACTTAAGTGTCGCCTACCTAGATGACATTATGGTCTTCAGTTCCAGCTGGGAGGACCACCTGTGCCACCTCAAGGAAGTGCTTCAGGCTCTGCAGAGGGCAGACCTGTCTATCAAGGCCTGTAAGTGCCAGATAGGTCAGGGTTCTGTGGTTTACTTGGGTCACCAGGTGGAAGTAAGCAAGGTACAGCCCCTCTAGGCCAAAATTGAAATCATTCTGGCTTAGGAACACCTCAAGACCCAAACAGAGGTGAGAGCCTTTTTTGGCCTCACTGGCTATTAGAGGAGCTTCGCTAAAGGGTATGGCACCATTGTTGCCCCCTTGACAGAGCTGACTTCCAAGAAGCAGTCACAGCAGGTGATCCAAGACATGCCATAAATTCTTTGATGCCCTGAAGGAGGCCATGTACACAGCACCAGTGCTCAAGGCCCCTGACTTCTCTCATGAATTCATTGTGCAGACAGATGCTTCAGAGCATGGCATAGTGGCCACGCTCTCACAGGTAAATGGAGAGGGCCTGTATCAGACTGTAGTCTTCCTCAGTAGGAGGTTTCTTCCCGGGGAACAGGTGGCGTACAATAGAAAGGAAAACCTTTGCTGTGATCTGGGCGCTGAAGAAGCTAAGACCATACCTTTTTGGCACTCATTTGTGTCTTCAGACAGACCACAGACTGCTCAGACAGTTAATGCAGATAAGGGGTGAGAATCCCAAACTTTTGAGGTGGTCCATCTCCCTACAGGGAATGGACTTTATGGTGGAACACTGTCCTGGAATAGAGCACGCGAATGGTGTTGGTCTCTCCAGGTTCTTCCTCCTTAGTGAATAGAACTTCCAAGGGATTGGGTAGCTCTCCCCACTGTCAGATGGGGGCAGACATGTGTTAGACCTGGCAACCTTGGCATGGTTCCCCTGACGTTTTACCTTCAGATCACCTGTTTTTGCTGATTTCGTTTTTGCTGGCCTTAGGATCCTGCACACTTTACCACTGATAACTAGTGCTAATATGCATGTGCTCTTTTCCTAAAATGTGCTAACAGTTGCTTATACACAATTGGCATATTGTATTTACTTATAAGTGCCTGGGAAAGTGCACCACATGAACCCAGGGCTTGTAAATTAAAAGCTACAAGTGGGCCTGCAGCACTGATTGTGCCACCCATTTAAGTAGCCCTTTAAACATGTCTCAGGCCTGCCATTGCAAAGCCTGTGGATGCAGTTTTAAACTGCCATGTCGTCCTGGCAAGCTAAACCTCTTGACGGGCTCAAACTTTCCTTTTTAATACATATAAGTCACCCCTAGGGTAGGCTCTGTACAGCCCAGAGGGCAGGATGCCTTGCATCCAAAAAGCAGTACATGTACCTTTTAGTTTTACACGTCCTGGCAGTGACAAACTTTCAAATTTGTTTTTCACTACTGCAAGGCCTATATCTCCCATATCCCATAGGCTCACATTGGGATTACATTATTAAATCTTATAAGCACAATTTTCAAATGGAAAGATGTAACTTGTACAAGTTTGGTGTTTCTGGAATCCTAATTTAAAATCCTAACATATGGTGAAGTCAGATTTTAAATTACAATTATGTAAATGGCACTTTTAGAGAGTGGAATTTTTTTTGCCTTAGCCATTTGGTGCCTGCAGACTGTTTCTGATCATGTCTGGGGTGGGTGACAGTCGGCCGTTAGGCACCTAGACAGCCACACACAAAGGGAGCTTAGGTGTGACCTGGATGGCTATCCTGACAAGATGGGAGGGAGGAGCAGTGCCAAGCTGGGCACCACCTCACTTACACCTGAATAGGCTGTGTCCTGTCGACACACAAAGGGCTGCATACCCCCTGTAGTGAGTCCAGAGCCAGGGCAGAAAGGGAGAGCATCTGTGCATTTCAAATGCCTCTCTTTGACGTCTCCCCCACTTCAAAGGCACCACTGGGTATAAGTACTGGATGTCAAACACCACTACTTCAGTACGCTTCTGGACCTGTGGATACTCTGTCAGGAAGTAGGACAACTGTGCTGCTGAAATGACTTCCACTCTGCTGTACTGCTACTCTGCTGGACTCCTGCTTTTCTGTGCTGACTTGCTGCCTGCTGTCCTCTTGCCCGGGTGAGAAGGATTGACATGTGATGGAGCAGGGTTTTCGCGAAATAAAACCTGCTCAAATTGAACCCTCAGTAACATTTACTATCTGTGTGTGTTGAAAAACTAATGTGGAAAAGAGCCTAACATGAGGGAAAATCCTACTGCGCAAGCGCGTACTAAAGCACTGAAGTAGGCCGCAAATGCTTCTTGACAAATGAAAAATAAAAGACTAATGCTGATTTTGTGCACATTATTAACGTTTGCTAGAAGAACAATACTAACGTGGGTTGCGCATGGATAGATGCAACATGGGGTGGATGCGTAATGAAAAACATTATAAGTGATTAATAATGCCTGTGTTTGTTTTTCATAGAAGTATGGATTTCTGTTCTACGGGAAAACACGGGGTTAATGAGAATTAATGAAATTCTGCAAAATAACACTGAGCAAGATGATGGCAGTGGAAGACAAGTGTCCTTCGCCAGTCCTGTGTGCCTGCCAAGAGACAACTGATAGAAACAAAATTTTCCTTGAGTGAAAGAGCACTTCCTTTACCATGCGGCGCGAATGGATAAATGTGAAACATAATTTGCTACATGACTAGGATGAAGGAAACAAATGTTATGACAGAGGCTCGAATTTGTATTTCCTGGGGTGGAAATAGATATGCAGAATAAATGAACAATGAAGGAAATGAGCTAAGGGACATGACGAGAGTGGTGTGACAGTACACCCCCTTCCTTAACCAATCATGTGTAGAGAAATCCTCTGTTCTGACACAAGTGTGGGTTGTACATTTGGGTTTTAGGGTATAATTGAGGTTCCTGGTGGGAGGGGTTTAGGAGACTTTTGGGAGCTTTGTTGGAGAGTTTGTTGGTGTTGGTTGGTGCCTTACTTACCTGCGTGAGGAGAGGCCTTCTTTGCTATCTCCTAAACTTGAGCTGGCTGTTCCTGTCTGCTGATTCCTGACTTAGTTTTTGCCTCTCCAACTCTTCTTGAGGGGCCTTACTGCTCTCATGGCCAGAGAGTAGATTTCCTATTCAATTGGGTAAGTATAGACAGAAAACTGAATTTGCATAATCATTTTCAAATGTATTTTGTCTCTGAACCTTTTGTCTCTTCGCCTTTCCACTCCTTTATACGTTGTCATTGATGAGATGTTTGTTTGATCATATTTCTCTAATGTTTTGTTTTTGCTCCGTGATGATCTATGATTTGTACTGTATTTTGGTATTGATGAGCATTTATTTCACATTATTTTAGATAAACATTATAAATATACAAATGTGTCTGTCATTATTAGAATTATTTTTCTAGTTTATGATTTTTCAAGAAACAAGTATTGATTTGCCAAACCAAGTCAAATATATAAAGATGGCATCGCCACAATTGGTATGATTGAAATGAAGATACAAATTGTATTTTGGTAATTTGTTTGGAAATTCACTAATCTCAGGGTGAAGGGGCTTGTGGGTAATGAAATTGGGCCTGGTTTGTGGAAAATTATTAGTCCCAGATCACTGGATCACCTGCATCTCTTAAACCCAGAGTGTCTCCAATGGCTAGTTGGCTGGCCTCCTGATCTGAAGCCCCAGGGGCATAGCAGGCTCCTATCAACCCTGCATCTGTACCTGGACTCTGCCGTCTGTGAGTCTACCCTGCCAAGTGGTGCCACCCTAGTCCTGGACCCTTGAAAGTGGGTTAAAAGTGCTTACCAGTGGAACCGATGAGTCTTCTCTGCTGAGCAGCACATCCTCGAGGTGAACCAACGCATCTCCCCAGCTGAGCTGCGCATGCTTGAGCAGAACCAACTCATCTCTGCTGCTACGTGGACTGGGCCCAGGGCAGACCATCCACATCAACCTCGCATCATCAGAACTGACACATCGCCGACGGCATGGCACATCTCCGACCCAGGTCCTCACAACACTCGTCATTAGCAGCTCGACTACGCCGGCCTCCGCATTGCAGCTCCTCAGAACCGATGCATCACCTTAGCTGCACTTTATCCTCAACACCCGGGCTTTACATTGTAAGCCCTGTCGACTGGATTCAAGACGATGACGCATATTACCGTGCACCGCAGCCTCACTGCATATGGGAACTGACGCATCACTTCAACTGTGCCATTCTTCTTGCTCAGGATCCACGCAATGCTCTGAAACCAGGTTTTGAGGTACTTTTTCAGCTGGCCTAACCTGGTCCTGGTAGCCAGCCCGTGCTCTTTCTCAGTCTGCCTGAACTTATGACTTTGTCCCAGTCCGGCACAACCAGATATCCCTTGTTTGGCGTTTTGTGCTTTTGGCACTATTTTAACTTAAAACGTTACCATTCAAAATCTCCAGTTTCCCTTATTGGATGTTTGCCATTTTGGTTTTGTTTTATTTATTAAAAATTACACTATTTTTCTAAACCTGCTGTGTGATCTTTTTGTGTGGAATGTTTACTTGTTTACAGTTCGACGTGTTGCACAAATACTTTACACATTGCCTTCAAGTAAATCCTGACTGCTCTGTGCCAAGCTACCAGAGGGTGAGCACAGGTTATTGTTGGGTTTTCTGGTGTTTTACCCTGACAAGGATTGTGGTTTCTGCTTGACCAGGGCAACCATCCCATTCAACCAGAATTTCTGTTTATTGGAATGGGGCTGCTTGCAGGGAGCCGGTGCCACTGTGGGAGCCTTGGTGCTCCTCCCGCAGCTCCTAATGAAAAATAAATCTGCCCTCATGCTCTAAACTAACTATAATTTGGACCCTCACCATGCACTTTTTATGACCTCATATATTACATCACTCATGACATGTTGTATGATATCATTGATAACATGTCTGCAACATCTGAAATTACATCATTGATGACAACACTTTGCATGGTGAGGGCACAAGTTATAGTTACTTTAGGGCACTAGATCACTTTCAAAGGCACATTTTGTGGTTTTGTTGGTTTAAAAGGGTATGCTGAACTGGGTGGATCGCCTTTCTGCAGTTGGACAATAGTTGTAATACAGTGGACTGGACTTATATTATTTTAGGTACTTATTTATTCATTTGGATGTCATACATTTCTCTTAGAACATGCTTTATATGTTGAGTTTTCATCTTTCTGCCCCTGGTATTCTGAACCTATATCTTTAATTCTTTCTTGGTCTCATTCTATCATTATGCCATCATATTTATTGTTTCATATCATTCATTTTGTAAAATATTTTAGATAAAGCACAACTACAAATCAAAAAAATAAATACATAAAATAAATCCTGCGCCACAGCCATGATTTGTAGTCTGGCGCCCAGATTATGAGATCTGTTCCAAAGCATCCATCGGGCTGCCCTTTGCTGGGCACCTTGAAACAACACACAAGATGTGGTGCAGTCCATGTCCAAACCCCTTCCACCACTGTATACTTAATAAGATAATAGCCCCCTTCTGATATGAAGAGAATGGTGTTGAGCCTACCACCATCTCTGGTTCCGAGTGCAAATCAAACACCTAAACAATGCATGCAGTGCTTAATAGTGTACTTCACCAGTGCAGATATATTGTGACTGGCACACTTCTTACTAATATTATTACTCGGCCTGGGCTTAATTCAATTACGCTGGAGTAATTGAAGTAATTTTGTTATTTCCGCATTGTTGCTCTTAGACGCAGAATTTCCAAAAATAATGTAATTACTCCTGCTTGTGTGAATAAGAGTATGTTGGGGGAAAGCAATCCTATTTCAAGAGCACATTTACCGACCACGAGCGGTCACTCAAGTTCGCTATTTGTGTTCTGCTGCATTTAGCATTATTTCTTAACGCAAAAGGCATCCTCGAGTCTATTTTGAACACAAAGTTGCATTTTGCACTAAGAAACTAGTGCTAGATGGCGGTAGTAAGTTAGGGGATATCTTAACAGCACATTTAGCACTATTTCGTAGCACAAAATGCCTTCTTGTGCCCACTTTGGACACCAGGGGGCATTCTGCAATAAGAAAAAAATTGTAAATGTCGGGGGTAAATTGGGGGAAAATCCTACCCAAAGAGCACATTTAGCGAGTGTGAGCCGCTTCTTGTGCCTGCTATTCATGTTCTGTTGCATTTAGCGCTGTTGTTTAGTGCAAAATGCATTCTTGCGCCCATTTTGGACGTGAAGGGGTATTTTTACATTAAGAAACAGCTCCAAATGTAGAATTTCTCTTCTTACGTAATTATGTGGAATCTTGCATAATTTTGAGGTAATTCCGTGCGATTATGCTACACTAAATTACGGAAGTTACGCCCACTCCTAGTTATAACATATAGAAAACTGGAAACCTGGTTTTATTCTTTAGAGAATGTGAGGGATTCTCTATCAACTTTAATTGAAATGAAATGCATTTAGCAATACTTCACAGCCAGGTCTATTTAGTGCTGCATTGTCCAACATAGATCCAGCCTGATGCATGCTAGATTTTCAGTATGGATCCATAAAATGATTCCTCGTACAACAAATCGAAATGAAATGTAGGGCCAGATGTAGGTAAAATCAGTTTAGCGAATCCATAATAACGATTTTTAGGAATCGCTATTAAGGACTCGCAAAATGCTATGTAGGTAGGAATCTCAATAATTTTAGCGATTCCTACACATTCCTTATTTGCGACTCTGCAAATTGCGAGTCGCAAATAAGGAATGGCTTCCCATTCATTCCTATGGGCCAAGAGGCCCATAGGAATGAATGGGAATTGCGTGCGCAATTTGCGAGTACCCAGTAGGTACACACAAATTGCGCACGCAATTTCAAGGGTGCAAGCGTTCCAAAAGGACACCCTGTTGCACCCCTGAATTCTGCATGTGTGCACTTGTGGCGCACATACATGCCCTAAGGGCATGTATGTGTGCCACATAGCACTTTGAAATAAGCAAAAAAGTGCTTTTTTAAAGGAAATTGCAAATTACCACCAACTTCAAGTTGGTGGCAATTTGCGATTCCTTAAGGCAATATCGCAATTTGCGATGCCTACTAGCATAGCATTTAGGGAATCGCAAATTGCGATTCTCTAAATGCTTGTGCAAAATAAGGAATCGCAATTTTGCAATTCCTTATTTTGCAAGTAGGTATTTGCCTACCTACATAGCACACAGCTAAATTGCGATAGCAAACGCTGATATTCTGCGAATTTCAGCGTTTGCGATCGATATTTCGCTTGCTACATCTGGCCCGTAGTTTCTTATTCAGTGACCAGCTTGACTATCTGGCATGGATCCACACGGCTGGATCTAAGCCGGACACCTCTGCTCTATGAGATATTTAGAGTGCTACATCAGTAGCGTTTTTAATTTGCATCTATGGGGAGGCCATAAATACGGAAACCGTGCACATCAATGAACCCCACTGTAAGTACCAATGTCATTTCCACAGTACGACATGGAGGCAAACGTTCCACTCATCTTAGTACAATTATCTAATACATGTAAATGTGCTCCTGCTCTTCCTTCCAATCAGCAGATCACAAGCATACCAAATTCACACATTGAGTTGGGAAAAAGTGTAGGATTAAGTGCGATAGGTGTTAGAAATGCATTTAGGAAGGGCTCTCAAAATCAATTAATGTTATTGGACGTGTTCCATGTATTGGAGGTTGTTTTTCTTTCATCTTTTCTCCTTCACTTTTTCTGTTATTTTTAGTGTTATTTTTCCCTCTGTATTGTGTTGTGATATTTACATTTGGTTTTCAGCATACTCTGCAGTAAAGGAACACTTGTGTACAGGGATTTGAATGCTGAGGTTAGTAAAACTGTCAATATCAGTAAACAGGCATTTGAATGTGCAAAACGGACGAAATAAGGTGTGGGTGGAAAATAGCAAAGGCAGAATATCGAAGAGTTACAATATCGTGACAAGAATATCGAAGAACAAAATATAGAAAAGGTAGGTTTGTATAGATTTTCTAAACCTAACTCTACATATACGTACCGTAGTGATAAATATATCTTCAAGGATATATCTTTAAGAATAGTAAATCCATACCTCCCATTCTGCACTTACCTCTTCGAAATTTTGGAGATTCTTCCGATATTCCCTAACTAAATCACAAGAAAAGCCTGGAGAAGCAAATGATGAAAAAACAGTAACCATCTTTTGTTGAATATAATGTTTCACAATCTGGTGATAACTTTTAGACCCTACAACTGGAACGTGTTGATTAGTTGATGTTGTTTAAAATTAAACCTCCGAGGGTACGAGATGGAGAAAAGCACAATCATCTGGAAGTGAAAACTGTGAAAGAGCTCTAGAAACACCATTATAATTTATCAACCGTGAGTTTATTGTGGTCTACGCTGTCATGTCAGTTCTAAAGAAGAGGAATATCGCACATAAAATTGAAAATAAATCTGTTCATGAGAAAAGCTTTCATCAAAGGCTGGCATTGCAGTTACTTTGATGTTCTCAGATTTCAGGGCCAGGCGATGTTGGCAATTATTTTTCAACATCAACAGATTATCTCAGCATCATATAATTGATGATAAACAGAGAGCACAGCTTTGGTCTTTTTGGCCTAAAATTCCCTGTTGTGATGAACACACAACTATGCTGCTATTGACTACAGTATCAAATGTTTTTTGAAGTGTTATTAGCTTCTGGCAGCGCCAGTAAATGAGATTTTTTGTATTTGTTTTGGGTATTTTCATAGTACCGATATAGCTAAAAAAAAGTTGACGGGCTTAGTAGTAAGATTAAAAAAAGTGTTATATTTTGAAGATCATGATTCTTTCTGCAGTTATGCATATGAAGTGCACCCAAAGGCAAATTATGTTGTGTAATGCAGCACATTCAGGGGGGCTCCTCTGTTATGTCGGAGGAGCGTCGCCCCACTGCTGAAAGGCAGCAAATGAAAAAAATAAATGATAATTAAACTATTTTATTATCATTTTATTTTTCACTTACTCAGCTGAGTCTCCAGAGTCTAGGGCATGGCCATGCCCTGAGTCAGCAGCAGCAGCCCAGGAGGAGGACTTGTACGTGCACTGTAAGTGTGCATGTCAGTTTGGCCGGCCATCTTAGGACGGCAAACCAACATGCACACTTACATCTCCCCAATCCAGCTGTCTTGCACAGGCGGGTGGGAGAAGAGGCACAGGTTCCCTGTCCCTAACTGAGTATCATTTCAGCCCACTCAGACCAATCCTGAAGCTTCTCTCATGCTGGGTAATACCATGAGAGCAGCGTCTGGATTGGGTTCGGGAGGGAAGCAGAGAAGCACTGAGGCAGCTGGAGCAGAGGAACACTGAGGCGGTATCAGGGAGCTACTGGTAAGTTATTTTTTATGTATTATTTCCCCCCCCCCCGCGCGCTGCCTCACCAAGCTTTAGCGGCAGCAGTCGCCACTGAGCACATTCTATGTTGTTCATTATTATTTCACTATTTTTCATTTTAACACACATTTATACTGTCTGAGTGAATGTTTCACCTCATTAGTTCCAGTTTAATACCTGAATATAGCAATACAAAAATAAATATTGATTAGTTGACCTTAGCAAATGGTCTTCCATTTTGCGGCACAATGTGCATGGTGTGTTTTTTTACTAACATTTTATCAGTGTGAGCAAAAAACAATTTCTATTTCACATTTACAAATTACGCAGCAAAGTGATGATTAGATTTTACAATTTTGCAAATCCAATCTTGTGCTGAAAACACTTCGGCCACAGAATTGCATAATTCAGGTAGCTCTAAGTATAATTAAAAACAACAATGGATAGTAGTGGCACAACAATTGCCCCCGCAGTCCCTGTGGTGCAAGGGGGCCCCTGAGCCCCAGGGAGCCTCCTCCAGCACTGTGCAAGGGCCCCTAGCCTGAGAGCACCATGATTGAATCCGGGGGCCCCCTCCATGTACTTTGCAGGGGGCACCCTCAAGTTTCATTACACCACTGACAATAGAGGGCCATGATTAGAGATGGACATGAAGGCGGGGGGTCGAGAACAAGTGCGAGGGATCAGGACAAGCTGCTGAATCACGAGTGGTAGCTTACCATACCAGAGACAAGGCAGGAAAAGTTCAATTAAGTAGCTAGTGAATAAAAAGACGATGTGTACTCTTTTCAGTCATGCATTAGCCAAAGTGACCTCATCACCAGACATCCCAGATGACATCTTGAGTGCAGAAAATGTCAAATGTGCTATTGCATACAAGTGTTTCATTTTTATTACACAGAGAGAATTTTTAATCAATTTAGATTATTGGGCTACCCTTGGCTACCATAAAATTCTTTCTACTTAGGGCTACGCCAATAGTGTAGCTTTCTGTCAGAAAGAACTAGCTTGCGAGATGCCAGCTTCAAGGTGTGTCAGTCCAGTTCGTCAACATTATTCAGCAAACGTTACTGGCACCTCACATATCAATTCACCATACAGCAGGTTCACAGATCACATGAGACATTTCTGATCGAGCTAATTTTTGTTGATTTGTTGCCCCAAAGAGTTGGAAAAATCCTCAACAGTTGTGTGAAATACTGCAAACCTGATGAGGCTGCATGGGAAAGGTTTCCCTGGAAGAAAAAAGAGCCTGCTGTTGGGAATGAAAATTCCTCCACAGTGGTAATGGACGTGCCCCGCTGCCCTGAGTGTCCCAATTGCACTGATGCATGGATCCCTAATGCAGATTTTTGTTGCTATAGGCAAACACAGATCATGTGTGTGCACCATGGCTAGGCCTGTCTCAAGGATTGCAGTTTTGTTGGACTGGGGGGGCGCCCAAAGTGTTACCCTCAAGGCTGATGCCATTATCCCGAGTTGAGTACAATGAGCGTGTTGGTGGCAGCATACCATGTAGTGATCAGTAGGAGTGAACAGGTCCTTTTTCATACCGTGTAGTGATTAGTAGGAGTGAACACAGTAGCGGCCGGTGGTGGGAGTGCTGCCGCGCGCAACGAAATTCGTTTTATTTATTTATATGTTTACTTACCTCTAATGGGCCATAATCCGTAGTTTACTACCCCCCACCCTGCCCCTCCCCCGCCCCACGTCAGCGCCCGGCAGCACTCCCACCACCGGCCGCTACTGAGTAAACAGGTCCTTTTTACCTGTGTCACTGAAGATGAGGCCTACAGTCTCACTCATTTGAAGTTCCACTGCTGTGTGCTTAACTTATCCTTCGCCTACTTCAGTTTGATGTGCAGTGCTGCGCAATGTACATGTCATTGAAAAGGTGCTTAGTGTATGTGTGCCTGTGAATTGTACAATGCAGGGATAATGCAGTACTGTGCTGTGCGTATATGTTATATGAATGTGCTGGGTGTATGTGTGCCTGTGAGTGGCTCAGTACAGGAAGAATGTAGTGCTGCACAGTGCTTGTATGTTGTGAACATGTGCTAGTAGTGTGTGTGCCTGTGAATGGTACAATACAGAGCTAATGCAGTAGTGTGCAGTGGGGCATGTTATATGCATGTGCTGGGTTTATACATGCGGGATGTAGTGTTGTGCAGTGCATGTATGTTATATGCATGTGCTGGGTGTATGTGTGCCTGGGAGTGACACAATACATACCTGACTCTAGATTCCGTTTTGGGAGACCCAGGGCTGCATGGTAAAACATGAGAAGATGAGATAAAGGAATCCCCACCTACAGATTTGCGAATTGCTGCATTCCTGTAACCCGAGTAGGACACACTGGAGAGAGGGAGAGCCAGGCTTCCCCAGTACACGTGAAAGGGTGCTCTTTAATTCAGTGGGAAATCCTGTAAAGTGGATTCCATTAGCAAGCTGTGAAGAGAGGGCTGCTGCACCGATCAGGTTGCTGTCCATTTGCAGGGAAAGTCAGTGATGCTCGTATGCCATTGGAGGGAAAATGTGAAGTGAGCCGTGATCACTGCTGTGCTGAACAGGTCCGTGTACAGTGAGGAATTAGTGACCACGTATGCCAGGTGGGGCTGCTGTGAGGAGATTACCATACCTAGTGGGCCATAGCCCTTATGCAGTGGAAAGCTGTTGACTCTGTATGCCTGGTGTGGCCAATGACAAGAGATTTCCGTTCAGATTGGGCCATAGCCCTAGCCCATATGCAGTGCTGAGCTGGTGACCCTGTGTGCCAGAAAGGGCAGTCGTGAAGAAATTTGCTGTGCCAATCGATTTCAAGCCCATTTGCAGTGCAGAGACGGTAACCCCATATGCCAGAAAGAAGCACCAGTCAAGAAGTGTGACCTGGTCGCTATGGTCACCAGAGGTGAGAGGTCATTGTGGTGACCCCTACTGGCCTGCACTGTGACACAGGATCAGCACCAGGGTTTTTGCCCTTACTGTGGAAAGGTCCAAAGAACTTAACCAGCTTGGAGGAGCTACGCAGAACCAATTACACAGGTTGGAGGAGCTACGAGGAACCTCCTGGGCCATGTGCAAAGAGCTTACCAGAGATGGGAACTGCAGCTCTAGTGCCCGTAGAGGGTGTGTGTTTGGGAACTGTGGTCGCTCCAATTCTGCAGGGTGTGGGTATGACTGATTTCGGGTCAGTCTGCCCTGGGTGAACTTGCTTGCCAGATAGCGCTTTGTGGCTGCAACACTTTTGACTTTTATACAGAGTGAGAGTGGGACTCCTGATACTCAGACTAGTGGGGCTTCACCTAAATGTTGCCTCTAGTGAATGGGGAATAACAACTACTGCTGAGACTATGGGGGAGTGTGTTTCAAGCAACCACCTAAGAAACACTAGAGCCCTGACCTCAGGGGACTGTGGACATTTTTTATGCATGTTGTATTTCCCTTTGTGGTAGTAGCTCTAAAATAAATACTTATTTTTTCATAAAAGTAGGTATTTGACTGGACAATCATTTATTGCCAGATGACTTGGAGGAACATGGCGGCCACTAGCTAGACGGTAGCGGGCGCCAGTCTGGGGGGTATCTCACTGTAAGAGCTGGAGAGCGGAGGAGCGGGAGAGCGGTGAAGCGGAAAGGAGCGGAACACGGCAGGGAAAAATACTCAGCTTTTTATTTTCGGAGAGTTCAAAGTGGACTGAAGTACGTACCTATAGCAATCCAGGGTGCTGGGCAATGTTCACGGAGCCCGGTTTCATGCCAGGAAGACGCTGGGGAGCACAGCGCGGAGTACAGCTGACGCGCTGGAGAGAGGCAGCCGGAAGCCTCCAACGGATCTGGCGGGCTGGAATCGGGGGCAGAGGCAGAACAAGCAGGGCTTGTCTGCATCAGGTGGAAGAGGTGAGGGCTGAGGGGAGAGGCCTGTCTGGAGCTGAGAAACAGCAGACGTGAGGACCAAGAGAGTGGGGAGGAAGACTCTCGCATATGGAGACAGGGATCCACAGGGAAGGCGAGGTCCCCTCCAGGTATACGCTGAGGAATAGGAATACTGGAGGTAAGGCAAGTCTTCTTCCCTTCTCACCAGACGCCCTGCCTGACTTACCACAAGGGGTGAAGACCATAATTAAGGTAAAAAGGGGGCGACAAAGGGTGTCCTCACAAGGTAGAGGGACTGGGGGTCCCTAAAGAAAAACAGTGAGGGAAAGAATATAAAGAAATCTTGCCTCCCAACCGCGAGAGTTAAAGTAACCCCTTCACTCAAATCCTTTTTCGCGTGTTGCCAAGCATGCAGAAAGATAATGCAGCAAGCACAAGTTCTAGCCCTGAAGAACATATTCCTGAAAATACAATGGTCTGTGCTAGCAACACGGGAAAAGACAACGATACTGAAGACACTGCTGGAATGAGTAATTCGAGTAATTCGAGCACGTTGAGAGGTCAGAGCAGGGCCCCGCAGCAGGATATAATAACAGTCCCAGTAAGCAATAGATATTCGGCTCTGACATCAGCCGAGGAGCTGGAAGCACCACCATCAGAAATAAACGGGAATAACCAGAATCGCATAACCAGTTCAGGAGAAAGTGCACCTGCAATAAACGTAGAGGCAGAGATCTCACTGGCTAGTATGCTATTGGAGCTGAAAAATGATATAAAAGAGCGTTTTGAGGTATCAGAGGCTAACCAACTAGGCATACAAGTATCTTGCTCTGAACTAGCCCAGAAGCTAGATGAGGTTACCTCCTGCACAAAAATTTTGGAGGAAGAAGTTGGTGCTGTAAAACAGGACGTCGAGAAGAACGCAATCGAGATTTCTAATCTTGGCAAACACAACCAAATGCTAACAGATGATATAGAGAGAATTGAGAATCACTCTCGCAGGAATAATATAAGATTCTTAAATATTCCTGAAAGTGAGGAAGGGCCAGAGATGAAGGCTTTTATAATCTCCCTTCTTCGAAAAACGATCCTGAAGGATAAAGAAGAGATAAATCTCGAGAGTGAAATACAGAGGGCACACAGAGAGCCGTTTCGACGTAACCCACAGAGAACCAAACCTAGAAAGATCTTGGTAAACTTCCTTTCCTACAATATCAAGGAGGAGATACTTAGCAGTGCTTTAAAAAATGGCCCATACGTGGTTAATGGTTATTCCTTTCTGGTTAGATCTGAAGTATGCAAGGTTACAGAACAAAAGCAGTGGGAGCTAGGCGGAAAGATGGAGGAGCTTCGAAGGTTAGGAGCGAAAGTCCAGTTAAAATTCCCTGCTCCGCTGTCGCATAATGTGGAATAATAAAATGTACAACTACCGCTCAGTGGATGACGTCGAAGCGTTAATAAACAGAATGAGCAACGAGAATACTGCGAAGTAAAAAATAGCTCTCTAGCTCTCCAGCTCTCTAGTAATGTATACATTTGTAGTGTGTCAGTAAATTCCCCCCGATGGTATGCCTATAGGCATTATTATGCCTAATAACATAGGGAGGGTTCCTCAGGGTGGGCGCAGCAGGGGAAGGGGAGGGAGGTGGTGGGGGAGCACGGGTGGGGAGCAGTGGGGGAAAAAAAACAAAAAAAATCCTCAACACCTTTTATGCAGGAATATTTCTTCAGCTCAGTATTGAAAACAGGAAGGGAATCTATTAAGAAAGATGGTTTCGATTAACATTCCGAGCATCAAAATTCTCACTTGGAATGTGAATAGTCTGAGGTCCAAACCTAGGCAGAGGAAAATATTGGAATATTTAAAAAATAGTCAGGCACAAGTAATGCTGCTACAGGAAACGCACCTTTTGGCAAATGAGAGTAGGGAGTTGTTTGGGAGGTGCGGTTGGGTCCAAAACTTTATTGTCTCAGATCAACTATGTTGCAGTAAGGGAGTGGCTATTCTGATTAGGAGTGGTTGCGGAATAGAAATGAAAGAGTCTAGCACAGATAGCTCGGGTAGGTGGGGTTCAGCCCGTTTAAAGTGGGCAGACAGGGATTTTTTATGTATGGGATACTATGGACCCAATGAGGATAACCCTCAATATATTGTAGATCTAGAATTGAGGATGGCAGCAATCTCTGTTCCCGTAATTGTAGGTGGGGACTTCAATGTCCTGTTGGACCCTGTGCTAGATCGGTCTACAAGAAGAGAGAGTGTATATGTCCCCAGAATGAGAAACGCCCTGAAAAGCATGATACGTGATTTTAATTTAGTGGAAGTTTGGAGACACTTGAAGGGCAAGACAAGGGGGTACACGTACCATAGCAAAAAACATCACCACTTTTCGAGACTTGACTATTTTTTAGCTGATAGATCTTTTGCAGCAAATATTAAGGAGATCAAGCATTTCCCTGCCCACATCTCAGACCACTCACCTGTAATGGTAACCATACAAGCTTTGGGGCCACAACCACCTAGGAGATGGACTTTAAGACGTGCACTGCTCCTAGAAGAGGGGTTGAGATAGCTCTGAAGGAAGCAACAACTGAATACTTTGTTAATAATCAAGACACTGCTCCCTTGGGTATTGTATGGGATGCCTTTAAGGCATATATCCGAGGAATCCTAAAAAGCCTAACTTCATTAGAAAACCGGAAAGCACGTATAGAACTAGAGAATATGGAAAAGGAGATTGGGATTTTAGAGGAGGCTCTATATTCCATGAGTTTGGGGAAGAAAAAAATGAGGATGGAAGAGAGGTTAAATGAGGCACAATTGGAATTTAAAATAAAAATAGAGCAAAAGTGTAAAGCTAGATGGCAAGCAGCAAATATAAAGGAATTCGAATATGGTGAAAAAGCAGGTGCTCTGCTTGCCTGGAAAGCGAGAGTGGAAAGGTCAAGGAACGATATAAAAGAGCTTAAAAGTGAAACAGGAGGAAAGTTGGATAGCTGGGATTCCATGCAGGAGCACATAGTTGCATTATTTTCGCAGCTTTACACGGAAAATAGTATCTCAGATACCAAAAAGATCAGATGTTGGCTTAGCTCGCTTGATCTTCCGTTATTGAGCGAAGAAGGGAAAGAAATATTGGAAGCACCAATTACAAAAGAAGAGATAAAAGGAGCAATAAAAAAGTCTAAAAATGGGAAGGCGGCAGGACTTGATGCTCTCCCGGCGGAAGTATATAAAAACATAGTTGAAGAAATTTTACCTACCTGGGAGAAGTTGTTCAACTCGATATATAGAGGGGGAGTGCAGGCCCCAGAATCATGGTGTGAAGCCTCTATAGTTTTAATATTGAAACCTGCTAAGGACCCGGCTAAGGCAGAATCATACCAGCCAATATCCCTGCTAAACGCTGACTATAAGATCTTTGACCCATCGCTCTTTATTCCACCAACAGGAGGTACACCATTTGAATTACAAGTGTTTGAAAAGAATGTATTTAAAAGATCTAGACTTCCTTGACAATATGGAATATGAGTAAAGAAGAAACAAAAGCATTGGAAGACCTGAAAAACAATCAAGAAATTATAATCAAGCCAGCTGATAAAGGCGGAGGTATTGTTCTGATGGGAGAGAGAAATATGAAGCTGAAATTGACCGACAACTGGCAAATGAAGAACACTACCGGAAAACGGATCAGGATTTTTCAAAAATGATTACAGACAACTTGAAATATTGATTCAAACAGGAGTAGAGAATGGATGGTTATCAAAACATGAATCAAAATTCTTCCTTAACCAAAATCCAAGGACGCCACTGATGTATATACTCCCTAAGATCCATAAAGATGCTGTGAACCCTCCAGGGAGACCAATAATTTCGTGAGTAAACTCGATCCTTGAGAGACCAGCCAAATACATTGACACTTTCTTAAAACCATTGGTAAGCTCGACTATCAGCTATATAAAAGATACGATGCAAGCAATAACATTTTTGGAGGGACAAAGTTTTGACTATGAGAATGAACTTCTAGTCACCCTAGACATCGTGAGTCTTTATACGAACATACCACAAGAAGAGGGACTAGAAGCAATGCATTACTTTTTGGATAAACGTATAAGACCACATGCCATCCTGACATCTTTCTTGGTAGAGCTGGGGAAAATATGCCTCAACTACAATTTTTTTTAATTCAATGGAGAGATGTATTTGCAGATTAAAGGTACTGCGATGGGGTGTCCCTTCGCCCCAGAAATGGCTGTGATGTTCATGGCACTCTATGAAGAACGCTCGATCTACAATAAGAATCCGTTTGAAGGCCATATAAAAATATGGCGACGATATATTGATGACGTTGTCATGCTTTGGAGGGGAACGTCCCAACAATTAGAACAGTTTGGTGTATGGTTAAATCGAAGGAACCCCAACATCCAGTTCACTCTCAACTCAAGCAACGTGGAAATCAACTTTCTTGACTTAATGGTGAAACACGATGAAGGAAAAATCTATACTTCCCTATACACCAAAGAAACTGACAGAAACACGCTGCTATACTTCTCGAGCTTTCATCAAAGAAATCTGAAAGATAATCTTCCATTCAGTCAATTCTTAAGAATAAGAAGAAATTGTTCAAAGAAGGAAGATTACTTCTTTAATGCAAAAATCCTCTTGGAAAAGCTGGTAGAACGCAATTATCCCAGAAAGTTGACGAAAAGAGCCATGAAGCGAGCGTGGTATACACCAAGAGAGTCCCTGTTAACATTGAGAGAAAAAGCAAAAGAAATGCCCCTAGTATGTGTGACAACTTTCTCTGGCTATACAAATGAAATCAAATAAATCGTGAAAAGAAACTGGCAAAGTGTGAAAAGGTTGGAAATTTTCAAGGAACCACCGATTTTCGCTCTTAAAAAAAACAAAAGCATCAAGGATCATCTGGTGCGAGCTAATACAAAAAAGAAAAAGCCACAATCAACATTGCAGTCGATGTTATCACTACCTCCAGTCATAGGCCACCACCAGTGTGGCAGCTGCAATTCATGCAGCAACACAATTGAAGGCAGTGTATTTAATTATGGCAATAAAAGTATCAGACATGACGAATTTACGAATTGTAACACCACGAATGTGGTGTACTGTGTAATTTGCCCTTGCCAACTAGCATATGTAGGCAAAACCACTCAGCCAATAAAAACTCGATTAACACAACACAAGTCACGCATTAAGTGCAAGGTAATGACTGCACCAATGGTAAAACATTGCATAGACAAAAACCATGCACCACATGAGATGAAGTGGACAGTGTTGAAACATATAAAGGGTCGAATGATAGACACTGTTCTGGCCAATTTTGAAGCAAAGTACATCTTGAAATTGGGTACTACGGACAATGGACTCAATGAGATTTCCGAAATTATGCATTGTGTGTAATCATGTTCACTTAAAACATCATACCAGGAAGAAGGATGCGTTAAATTGAGCTAAAGCTAAACCCCTCAACATTCAAAGTAATGTTCCTATAACATATTGTCCCAGCCAGCAAGTTCAATAAAGTTCAGACAGAAAAAGAAAAAATTCCGCTTTCCAGGTGACAGCCCTGACAATTAGAATTCCGGAAGTCAGGCATAGAATCTGCCCCAAGTGAGACATTAAGAAGCAGAAGGGCGGTGCGACGTTAAGAACATGAAGACAACCTCAATAAGAATTCAATTGGCCCCCACCTAACACGTGATTAATACGGAAGCCGGAGACTGAAAATAGAGCGCAAAAGCCCAGAACGCCGAAAACCGGAATGAAAATGTCGGAGCGCACACTTCGGAATTCATAGACCGACAAGAGGTGCTAGACAAAGGTAAAGAAAACATCCTCTTTACCATTTTAACTCACGAGGAGGGCTTGCATGAGGGTCACAGAGTATTAGAGCAAATACGTTGGACCGACGAAGCTGCATGGTTGAAAGAGCATTAATTCAGAGCATTTATTTCCTTTTAACAACTAGCACGCATAAATTTTAAAGCACAGTGAATAATGTAACAGCATTCCGCACAAAAAGATTTTAAGACGCCACAGAGGAATGGTGTGAACAGTGAGAGCGTCAGCCCAGCATACCCATGGAGTCCCCTGGCCGAAATTTCATTTCACCAAACACTGTAACATGCATGACTGAGGGCATGTAAAGTATACTAACTGCCCAACCCATCGGGTTCATGACAGATAAATCATTCTATCCATTTCTTTATGCCCACAGTAAGAAAGCACACTTAGCAGAAACATCGGTATCCAGATTGAGAGCTACCTTAGAGTCCAATTGAAAATAGATCCGCATTGACAGCAGGTATGATTAAAGCATATGGCTGCTAATAAAAGTACAACAATTTCCTATTTTAACGAGTTTAGGGTAGACAGATGACTCCATTCCTTCTTTATGCCTACAGCAGGAAAGCACACATCGCAGTGACACCGGCATCCAAATTGAGAGCTACTACAGAGCCCAATTGAAAATAGATTCCAAATGACAGCAGGTATGAGTACAGCATATGGCTGTTGTAAAAAATAGAGTTACACGTTATATTTCATTTAGAACACGAGTTTAATTCTTCTTTCAAAATGTTTTCACCCGTAGTGTCCTACAAGTGAAAATATCCCAGCCCTGAAGAAGACCTTCCTTGAATCCTCCTGGTCCCCACACGAAGGTCGAAACGCGTCGGCACACCCATCATTCACTTCCTTACCCCACAAGGCCAAGAGTATCGCCATATTTAAATTGACAAGAACTTTATGAATTGACCAGTTTAGCTAACAAACAGTGGTGCAAACTTTGATAAGATACATAGAGGCGGTCTCTGACCTTTATCCCCCTTTTCTGGACCATGTATTAATTCTGTATAGAGGACAAGTAGAAAATATCCCGATATTCGAGTATAATGTAGTAGGACCCGTTGACTTTTATACACACTGTTTATGTATAAGTGATTTGATTTATGCACTGTATATAGGTATTGCACTTCTTTTATGCACGAATTTGTAAAGCATAAATGTATGTACTTCAATCGAGACATTTATATATACAAAAAAACAAAGAAAAAAATGAAATAATGATGAAGTAAAAATCCATTTTCAGTGAAATGTTTGAATTGAATATTGATTATTTTTCAAATTGATTCCATTTTGATTTGCTTGTTGACCCACAAAATAGAATGGTTATGAGTAATCCAGTTCATTAGTTGAACAGCAAAGTAGGCAAGAGTTTCTCCCTACTTTCTGAAGAAGTCGTTTTGAATTTATGGTTATAGAGGCATCTTGTCATATTTCATATAAGATCTTTGTCAGCATTTTAGCAGGGAGGTTATCCAGAGTAATACCTCAACTAATACATGAGGACCAGAAGGGGTTTATCCCCGGAAGGCAAATGTGTGAGTTGACTCAACAATTAATAGGATGCATTGACATAGCTACAGAAAGATCTGTTCCCTTGGCGGTTGTCACATTGGACGCCTCTAAGGCGTTTGATCGAGTTTGTTGGGAATATTTATGGGTAGTCTTAGAACATATGGGATTTGGGCCAGACTTTATAATCACACTAAAAACATTATATAATTGTTCTACAGCTAGGATTCTTTTAAATGGAGTCCTTACTAAGAGTTTTATGATCACGAGAGGGACACAACAGGGCTGTCTAATTTCACCCCTGTTATTTAATTTATATATTGAGCCATTTGCTCAGGCACTTCGTCAGGATAACCAGGTGAAGGCTTTCCGTATAGGTATGTTTGAAAAAAAATCTCTTTATACGCGGATGATCTAATCATTTATACAGCAGACCCGGTTACAACAATCCCAAGGATAGAGCAATTGGCGGATGAATTTGGGGCCTTGTCTGGATACTTAGTAAACAGAGAAAAAACCGGGATTATGTGCTGGAACATCCCAGACTGGAGGGAGTGTACAGAAAGAGATTAGGTATTTAGGAATTAACATTCTCAATACAGTGCAGGATGTTCCACAGCATAATCTTGAGAGAATCACAAAGGAAATAGAGAGAACATTAACTAGGTGGAAGAATCTCCCGTTAACGATATATGGAAGGGTCAATTTGATTAAAATGGTGAGTCTGCCGAAGCTTACATTTCTTTTTAATTGCATACCTCTAACGTTCCCGAGTAGGCTAATGGATAAAATACAGGGTAAATGGGGCAGTTTTGTTTGGACAGATAGGGAGCACGTATGTCCTGGAAGAAACTTAGGCGTAAATTGGCAGAAGGAGGGCTTGCACTACCAGACGTAAAATTATACTGTATGGCATTCCAGTTTAAAAACTGCAGGGTTTTACTATGTACACCAGGGCACAGGGTGTGGGGGGGTTTGTGTGAGGAGATGATTAAAGAGTGGGGTGGGAAGGGATTTTTGTTTAAGTTTGGTGCAAAGAAGTTTTTCAAAAAAGTAAAATTAAAGATGTTGAAGGCAGCTTTAATTTTGTGCGTAAAGATCAGGAACATATTAGGAATCGGTTATTATTCAGGAGAGGCTCCAATATGGGACTCACCTGGTACGCCTGAATGTTTGCAGGATCAACTGAGCGTCCCACTTAGGAGGGCAGGAATAGAGGTCTGGGGGGACTTGATAGTGATGGATGACGTGGTCCCATGGGAAGTATTATGGAGTAAGACAGGGGGATCTCTGTCTCGGTTTAAATTTCTTCAGTTAAAGTCCTGGGGGGAGGCGAATAGGCATGAGACTAAGAGTCTTTGGGAGTTCGAAAAAAAATTAAAGAATGAAACTATAGCAAGGAAGGAAATAAGCGGATGGTACCACGCACTACTGACTTCCGAGGAGGAAAAAATCAAGGCCCCCTACGAAATATGGGACGAGGTGATGCAGATTCCTGAGCCACAAAAATTATGGCAGCTTTCTTTTAAGTTGCTTTACAAAACGGTTAAACCATCGAACTTGAAGAGGAACCACTTCTTTACGACAAATAGACTTTACTGGACTCCACAAAAACTAGCAAAGTTTGCTACTGATACCCCCCCAAAATGTCGCAGGTGCGGTGTAATGAGTGCTAATGATAAGCATATGTTTTTTTAATGTTCTCAGTTAGAGGAGTACTGGTCTGAGGTGGAAAAGATAATTAACGAAATTTTTGACACAAACATCAAAGTTAGCCTCTTATTGATAATGCTGGGGGTAGAAGATAAGCCATGTAGTGTCTTACTGGGGATAAACAGGCTTTGCTATTTTATCTAATCCTTCACGCCAGGCGGGAAATTTGTAAAAAATGGATTGAACCCGCCCCACCACAAGGGATGGACTGGTTACAAGCAGTAAGAAGAACGGCAAAAATGGATACTGATCTGGAGTCCAATATACATTCTAAGATTTGGGTGGCTTTCCAGGACTGGAATGGTTTTATAAGTGTGTAACCCCTTCTGTCCAATGATTACACCTGCGTGGTCTGTGCAGCCAGGATACCGGAAGGGCACGAGCGCAGAAGCTATTGAAATATCGCAAAAGCCTGGGAAGGAATAGATCGGTTGACAGGCTGTTATTTGCATATAATGGTGGTATGAGGACAAAAAAAAACAAAAAACATTTTATCAGTGTGAGCAAAAAACAATTTCTATTTCACATTTACAAATTACGCAGCAAAGTGATGATTAGATTTTACAATTTTGCAAATCCAATCAGAATTGCATAATTCAGGTAGCTCTAAGTATAATTAAAAACAACAATGGATAGTAGTGGCGCAACAATTGCCCCCGCAGTCCCTGTGGTGCAAGGGGGCCCCTGAGCCCCAGGGAGCCTCCTCCAGCACTGTGCAAGGGCCCCTAGCCTGAGAGCCCCATGATTGAATCCGGGGGCCCCCTCCATGTACTTTGCAGGGGGCACCCTCAAGTTTCGTTACACCACTGACAATAGAGGGCCATGATTAGAGTGGGACATGAAGGCGGGGGTCGCGAACAAGTGCGAGGGATCAGGACAAGCTGCGGAATCCCGAGTGGTAGCTTACCATACCAGAGACAAGGCAGGAAAGGTTCAATTAAGTAGCTAGTGAATAAAAAGACGATGTGTACTCTTTTCAGTCGTGCATTAGCCAAAGTGACCTCATCACCAGTCATCCCAGATGACATCTTGAGTGCAGAAAATGTCAAATGTGCTATTGCATACAAGTGTTTCATTTTTATTACACAGAGAGAATTTGTAATCAATTTAGATTATTGGGCTACCCTTGGCTACCATAAAATTCTTTCTACTTAGGGCTACGCCAATAGTGTAGCTTTCTGTCAGAAAGAACTAGCTTGCGAGATGCCAGCTTCAAGGTGTGTCAGTCCAGTTCGTCAAAATTATTCAGCAAACGTTACTGGCACCTCACATATCAATTCACCATACAGCAGGTTCACAGATCACATGAGACATTTCTGATCGAGCTAATTTTTGTTGATTTGTTGCCCCAAAGAGTTGGATAAAATCCTCAACAGTTGTGTGAAATACTGCAAACCTGATGAGGCTGCATGGGAAAGGTTTTCCTGGAAGAAAAAAAAGCCTGCTGTTGGGAATGAAAATTCCTCCACAGTGGTAATGGATGTGCCCTGCTGCCCTGAGTGTCCCAATTGCACTGATGCCTGGATCCCTAATGCAGATTTTTGTTGCTATAGGCAAAAACAGATCATGTGTGTGCACCATGGCTAGGCCTGTCTCAAGGATTGCAGTTTTGTTGGACTGGGGGCGCCCAAAGTGTTACCCTCAAGGCTGATGCCATTATCCCGAGTTGAGTACAATGAGCGTGTTGGTGGCAGCATACCATGTAGTGATCAGTAGGAGTGAACAGGTCCTTTTTCATACCGTGTAGTGATTAGTAGGAGTGAACACAGTAGCGGCCGGTGGTGGGAGTGCTGCCGCGTGCAACGAAATTCGTTTTATTTATTTATATGTTTACTTACCTCTAATGGGCCGTAATCCATAGTTTACTACCCCCGACCCTGCCCCTCCCCTGCCCCATGTCAGCGCCCGGCAGCACTCCCACCACCGGCCGCTACTGAGTGAACAGGTCCTTTTTACCTGTGTCACTGAAGATGAGGCCTACAGGCTCACTCATTTGAAGTTCCACTGCTGTGTGCTTAACTTATCCTTGGCCTACCTCAGTTTGATGTGCAGTGCTGCGCAATGTACATGTCATTGAAAAGGTGCTTAGTGTATGTGTGCCTGTGAATTGTACAATGCAGGGATAATGCAGTACTGTGCTGTGCGTATATGTTATATGAATGTGCTGGGTGTATGTGTGCCTGTGAGTGGCTCAGTACAGGAAGAATGTAGTGCTGCACAGTGCTTGTATGTTGTGAACATGTGCTAGTAGTGTGTGTGCCTGTGAATGGTACAATACAGAGCTAATGCAGTAGTGTGCAGTGGGGCATGTTATATGCATGTGCTGGGTTTATACATGCGGGATGTAGTGTTGTGCAGTGCATGTATGTTATATGCATGTGCTGGGTGTATGTGTGCCTGGGAGTGACACAATACATACCTGACTCTAGATTCCGTTTTGGGAGACTCAGGGCTGCATGGTAAAACATGAGAAGATGAGATAAAGGAATCCCCACCGACAGATTTGCGAATTGCTGCATTCCTGAAACCCGAGTAGGACACACTGGAGAGAGGGAGAGCCAGGCTTCCCCAGTACACGTGAAAGGGTGCTCTTTAATTCAGTGGGAAATCCTGTAAAGTGGATTCCATTAGCAAGCTGTGAAGAGAGGGCTGCTGCACCGATCAGGTTGCTGCCCATTTGCAGGGAAAGTCAGTGATGCTCGTATGCCATTGGAGGGCAACTGTGAAGTGAGCCGTGATCACTGCTGTGCTGAACAGGTCTGTGTACAGTGAGGAATTAGTGACCACGTATGCCAGGTGGGGCTGCTGTGAGGAGATTACCATACCTAGTGGGCCATAGCCCTTATGCAGTGGAAAGCTGTTGACTCTGTATGCCTGGTGTGGCCAATGACAAGAGATTTCCGTTAAGATTGGGCCATAGCCCTAGCCCATATGCAGTGGTGAGCTGGTGACCCTGTGTGCCAGAAAGGGCAGTCGTGAAGACATTTGCTGTGCCAATCGATTTCAAGCCCATTTGCAGTGCAGAGACGGTAACCCCATATGCCAGAAAGAAACACCAGCACCAGTCAAGAAGTGTGACCTGGTCGCAATGGTCATCAGAGGTGAGAGGTCATTGTGGTGACCCCTACTGGCCTGCACTGTGACACAGGATCAGCACCAGGGTTTTTGCCCTTACTGTGGAAAGGTCCAAAGAACTTAACCAGCTTGGAGGAGCTACGCAGAACCAATTACACAGGTTGGAGGAGCTACGAGGAACCTCCTGGGCCATGTGCAAAGAGCTTACCAGAGATGGGAACTGCAGCTCTAGTGCCCGTAGAGGGTGTGTGTTTGGGAACTGTGGTCGCTCCAATTCTGCAGGGTGTGGGTATGACTGATTTCGGGTCAGTCTGCCCTGGGTGAACTTGCTTGCCAGATAGCGCTTTGTGGCTGGAACACTTTTGACTTTTATACAGAGTGAGAGTGGGACTCCTGATACTCAGACTAGTGGGGCTTCACCTAAATGTTGCCTCTAGTGAATGGGGAATAACAACTACTGCTGAGACTATGGGGGAGTGTGTTTCAAGCAACCACCTAAGAAACACTAGAGCCCTGACCTCAGGGGACTGTGGACATTTTGTATGCATGTTGTATTTCCCTTTGTGGTAGTAGCTCTAAAATAAATACTTATTTTTTCATAAAAGTAGGTATTTGACTGGACAATCATTTATTGCTGCTGCTGTGCGCATTTTAAGTTGTGAGCCTGTGTTCACCCCCCCTGCATCTCCTTCCCCTGAGAAGTCTTGGACGACTTGACCCACACTACAACTCAGGGTCAAGTGTAGAAGGAGTACTTGACCTAGTTGCTCAGGACCTACAGTAGGCCGGGCCCTGGGATATCAGAAGAAAAAGGCCTCAGCACCCACAGCTGGGCCCAATAGCCACTGCTTGCCCCATGGCACTCTGACGTGGTTCTGACATCTGCCTTCCCATAAAAGAGAGACTTTCACCTATGTGTACTTGCACCTTTCTGCAGTGGGGAAATAGAAAAAACAAAAACTGTCATATAAGATTGCCAGTATTATGTCCAGACAGCTGCCACAGGTGCTCAGGTGTACTACTGCAAATGTGTGTAAATAACAAAAAGATAATAATTCTGCCCCTGTGTAAAGTATAGGAAATAACTTCTGTTGTTTTTTGAGAATCAGGTAACTGAATCTTAAGGCTGTGCCACCTCTAGGAAGGAAGGGAAAAAGGACTGAGGAAAGAAACTGGAGGCCTTAGTTGACTATGTTTAGAAGGGAGGGAGATCATACCAGGAGCACAGAATGAAGGAAAGTTAACAAGGGGGTTTCACTGAAATTTCTAAAATATGAAAAGAGTAAAAAGAATGCACATGATGCATAACATCATTTATTTCCATTTGATATAGTCCTATTGAATCAGAATCTGCTTTTGTAACCAATGCAATATACTAGTGTAATACCAACTACAGGCTTAATAACTTGTCAAAACAAAAGACATTTAGGTGTGGTTTAAAATAGACATAAAAAAATGAATAGCGTTATCCAGCTGGGTAACTTCCCCCGATGGCACAGCCAAACTCCAATAAGGAGGTTCCTCCACTCTTATACAGTGAATAGACAACAGGTAATCATTGGAGTACTGTTTATTCAAGAATTGTTTGAAATCAAATTTAATTCCATCCAAACGATTATTGTTCAAACCCGATGGTAGATCTGGCCCAATGTATTTCGGGCGAACCCTACGTCAGGGGAAATTATGTAGCGGTTCCGACATTGAAAGAGTATCCTGTGAAGGAAGGCTCATGCGTGCCATCGGGGGACGTTACCCGGCTGGATAACGCTATTCATTTATTGAACCTCTACGCTGATTGATCAGACAGCAATACCCTGGTTGCACGCAGAACACATTTCAAACTATTGAACTTCAATTCACGCTATTGGTGTGCAAGTATCATTACTTTAAAATAGACATCCACAAGTGGAGCCAGATGATAGCTTGGTGACACATAACAGTAAAGTGGTGACAACACAATGGGTGCGATCCTCGAAGATTTTGCTGTGCGTAAGTGCGTCTTATTCTTACACCTGACTCAATCATGAACTCCAGGA
The DNA here is from genome assembly GCA_963921515.1 of Calotriton arnoldi. Taxonomy (NCBI): domain Eukaryota; kingdom Metazoa; phylum Chordata; class Amphibia; order Caudata; family Salamandridae; genus Calotriton; species Calotriton arnoldi. The sequence goes on from CAWUFW010017271.1 coordinate 105,573, forward strand.
ATAAGTCAGGTATACTCCCATTTTAAGTTTGGAATTCAGTAGTAAACAAGCAGTACTAGACAAGTATATTACAGCAAACTCTTAGTGAATTGGTGGCAGCTTCATGGACGAAACATGGTATGCTACCAACTAATGAATTTTCATAGAAGTGAAATGGTGAGGTTTAAGTTGCAAGTTTTAATGGCAGTGGTACATACCATATAATGCAATTTTCCCTAATGACATATGCATTTTAGAACTCGTGGAAATACAATTGGCACTTTTATTTTGTTAGAGTTTATATCAATGTCTCTGAGATTATGAGCGATTTGGATCACTGACATAATATCGATACACACAATACTGAAACACAAACATATTGCAAATATAAATATTGTCTACAAAAATATTGCCCTCCTATACTTAATGATTAAAATGACAAATATCGAGAATACATATATTTATGTTATATCAATATTTACTCATATCGAAAACAAAAATATTGGGAACTAAAATATTGCTACTTTTAAATAAACATATAATATGTCAAAAATGTTGCCTCACACAATATAAAATACAATAATATTGCCAAAATAATTACATTGCCATGATTATCCATAAACAAATACTTGGTACATTAAACAAATAATTACAATAAACCTTAACCAATATGTACACAAGTTTGTTTTTTATAACCAATTTTATTGAAATTTTGATGGCATGACATATAGCATTCAGAGACACAATTCACATTTAGATAATGACAGTTGCAAAGGTTGATATTACTACTACAATCTGGCTGCTCAGAATTACATCGTTTTCCCATAGTAATTGCACCATTTCCCCAAAATTCGGCCATGCTTCTGAGGACAGCCACGAGCTACAAAAACTGGTCTTTCCCCTTATGCCAATACTTGACAGTGGCGTACGCTGCTTTCAGGTGCGATCAACCTCCCTTTTAGCGACTAGGCACGCAACCCCCATAAAAGCCTGCTCCACGTGTGGTCCCCCAATGTCCTCCACCAGTCCAAGCAGAACATCACAAGGGCCGAGGTCCACTGGGCGTCCCAAGACAGAGGAGAGCTCTCGACCCAATCCCGCCCCAAAAGTGCCTCAGTGCTGGGCACTCCCATGCCACATGGAAAAAATCAGCGGCTGGCAGAGAGCACCACGCACACACGGTCGGGGTGCGAGGGCCAGATAGGTGGCATGCAGATAGTTGTACTGAACCATTTCCATTTCCGCCAAAATTGCTAACTCCTGGGGTGCCATGCAAGCTTCCCTCCATTTGTCTTCGTCCAGCTCCCCGGCCTACGCCTCCCACCGCCTCCATGCGTGTTCAAGGCCATCCGGGGCATGGATAACCAGCGACCAATAGATCCTTGAAACAGCTCCTCTACCCAGGCTCCAGAAGAAAATCTTCGCCTCCAGCGGGCTGTACTCAGGGAGAGCCACATTTGAGAGGTCATAGGCAAACAGAACATGATGTAGTTGGAGGTACCAAAAGAACTGCATGTTGGAAAGGGTGTACCAATACCTTAACTTAAGTCCTGGAACATCTTGAGGCAGCCCCCTCTAAAGACAGCTCCCAGGTGAGAGATCCCATTCTGGTCCCAGGGGGCGAAGCCTTCCAGTGCAGCAAGTTAGCCCAACCACGTGCCCCTCCACAAGGGAATCAGCTAGGTGAACCAACAATCCCAGCCAATGAGGTGAGGAGCTGCCCTCCAGCAGACAAGGGACACCCGAGTACATGCGGGCAGAGTAGTGGGTAGGTGCGACCTGTACAGGAGGTCCATCAGACCATCTAAACTCAGTGAGTAAATCTCCAGGTGAGCCACTCGTTAATTGGCACAAGATGTGCTGCGAGGTAGTAAAGGTATATGTCTGGCAGACCTATGCCTCTATCAAAGGGAGAATTGTGCAGGGCATGAAATGCCACTCTATGCCTCCCCGGCTCACATGAAATTGGTGATCTTGGTGTTCAGGGAAATAAACCATTTGCGTGGGATGGGGTGGGGGTAATTGTAATTACTTAGGACATAGAGGTAACGCAGCAGGCACACCATCTTAAAGAGTGTGGTACGCCCCATTGGGCTCAGTGGTTGAGTGTTGGTTGAGTGTTCGGGTCAACAACTGAAAGTTAAGATTCCACGCCAGATCTGGGAAGGGGTACATGTGAATCCCTAGATATTTAAAGAAATTGCATCAGATAGGAATGTTGGGACACCAGACCCACCCCTGAGCATCTCCCTTCACCTCCACAAGGCAAGACTTGCTCTCGTTAATCATAAGGCCCGACGCCTCGCCATATAGCCGAATAAAGGGCAGACAATGGGGCCCAAGCTCATCGGATTTTGCAAGAAAATGAGAATATCATCTGCATATAACACAGTGCGATCCTCAAATCCACTCCCCCACTGCCAGCCCCAGACCTGCACATCACAGCAGATGAGCCATGCCAACGGCTCTATCGCCAGGGTGAACAGCAATGGGAAGAGCAGACCCCGTTTACCCTGACCCAAGTGGTCGGGGTGCTGTAGAGGAGACGTACCATTGGCAAAATGCCTCACCCAATCCAGCCCTCCAGAGGACCCTATCCAAAAAGTGCCAGGACACTGTATCCAAGGCGTTAGTGAAGTCAACTAGCAGGAGGGCCAGAGGGCCCTTGACGTCCTACGACTGAGAAAGTGCGGCATATACCCTCCTAATACAGTGTTGGGTACTGTGGTTTGGTATGAATCCACATTGATCTGGGTGGATTAAATGCGGTATTGCCCACACTGCGAGGACCTTCTCATAGATTTTGATATCAGTGTTTATAAGAGAAATCGGGCGGTAAGACAAACATTGAGTGCGAGTTGTGGCATAGTCCAATTCGGGTGGAAAGGACCCACACTTAACCTCCTCAGCATAGAGATTCAAGAGATGGGGACATAGGATGTCTCGTAATCGCTTATAGTATTTGACAGGGTATCCGTCGGGGCCGGCCATCTTCCTGGGTTGCAGTGCCGTCGCTGCCGCCTGCACCTCCTCTAGCTGCAGGTCCTGATCCAACTCACGAGCTAGGGCCACCGATATGGCTGGTAGCAGGATGTCCCTCAGGAGCGGGTTCGCCGGCTCACCTGGCGGAGGCGTGTGCCGGGAGTACAACCCCCGGTAGAAATCAGCAAATGCTTGTGCTATAGCCGATAACTCCTCTTGGAGGTGCCCCGATGAGTCCCAGATCGCCGGCACCACACTGTTGGAAACATCGCGGGCCGCCAGCCAGTACAGTAATTTGCCCGATTTGTCACCGGACGCATAGACATTCTGTGTGGAGGCTAGCCAACATTACTTGACCTCCTTCCAGAGTGATCTGACATAGTTCTGTCCGCACTAAGTTCAGGGAGCGGTGGATGACCTCAGTTTCACAGCGGCGCAGGTCAGACTCCAGGCGCAGTATGCGGCCCTCCAGCTCGGATGTTCGCAGGAGGTGCTGAGCCTCAGCTCGCCAGACATACCCCTTTAGCCAGCCATGCAACAAGGTTTTACTGGCTGCCCACAGCATCGCTGCAGTGCCTACATTAAGCTAAAAAATGCCTCTAGTTTGTTCTCCACAAATGTTGTGCACTTAGCACTTTGCAGATGCCAGGCCCTGAGCCTCGAAGTCGGGCGTAAAGCAGTTGTTTGGAGCCCCCAGTTTAGCCAGAGCAGAGCGTGGTCAGAGATACCACGCGGAAGAATATGCACGGACTGGACTGTCAGAAGGACCAATGCCGGGAACCACAGCAAATCTATCTGGGAGTCTGCACCATATACCTCCGAGCGGTGAGTGTAAGCACGTAGGGCCGGGTGCCAGTAGTGCCATGCATTGCATTGGCTAACAGAGTCAGCCCAAGAAGAGAGACAAGCTGATCGGGTGTGCCTGCTGCAGTGTGAGGCAGTGGAAGCATCCAGATCTGGGTCTGGAACTGCATTGAAGTCACCTCCGACCACCGTCAACCCTGGAGGAGAGTCACCAGAAAGGGCTGCAGCACCTGGAGGGAGGGTTGCAAGAGGGACTGGATGTAGTATGATATGAAATTATCCTGCCTCGCATCCATTCGCCCCTCTACACCCACGTAGCACCCCTGTGAGTCTGTATGTTGCCCAGTGACCACCAAGGGAGACTTGTGGATCAGAATGGCGAGCCCTCTCGAGCCGTGGGCCAAGCCTGAATGATAGACCTTTTCATATCCAAAGCAGCCTAGGGAAGCCCAGTTCGTCCCCAGTAAATGAGTCTCCTGCAGGAGAACAACCATCTCCCTGTGGCATTTAATGTATTGCAGGACTGCAGAGCGCTTGATTCAGTCTAACAGACTGTTGACATTCCACGAGAGGACCATCACTCTAGGCGGGGCCATAACCCGTAAGTGAAACAGTAGGAGACTCCTGCCAGGGGTTCAGGGTGCGGTAAGCCAGCCCTGTGACCTGCAACATAAAGCCATGCAAATTTGGAGATAGTAATGATCATGTCTGCTGTAAACAGCCTTTAGGGAAAGAAAAACACAGTAGGAACAATCTTAACCACCCACCTCCAATCACCCCCACGCTACACTTCACCCCATGAAGCATCTGTCACCCTTGAAAACTACCCATAACAAGCTAACTCAAGAGAGTGTCTGTAGCGAAGGGCGCCTGTGCAGAAGTATGTGGAGCCTGACAACATGAAGCAGTTTGAATATGGAGCTAAGCCAGTCATGGGGAGCACCTGGGAGGACCCCAGCCGGGGCCCTTGAAAAGGTTCAACCACCCCAAGTACCACCACGAGAGCATAGGACCAATATCAAGTGCCCTTCAAACACCCTCCATAACAACGGATTTGGTAATGGTTAGAAAAGATGGTTCCATCCAGTCAAGGCGGTGGAGTATGCTGTGAGGGGGTATGCAAACCAGCGTCTGTGGACTGAAAGATTTTAGGAGTGTCCAACAAGCTGTCTGCCAATGTCGGTGAGGGCGGGGGGACAGCCCCTTTCCGGCCCAGTCAACCCCCACTCTGGCTATCTCCTTCTCAACCCTGGGCCTCCGGGAGCAGGAGCAATTCCCCCTCCACTACCAATGAAGCTGAGCTGGGGCGTGCTCCGCCAGATCGCCCGAGCGGTGTCATCCGCAGCAGCCGCCTTTCCATCGCCCTTTCCCAGGCCTGGTCCAGTGTGTTGAAGAAGAGGGTGTTCGATTGATAGATGACTTTGAGGCGAGCTGGGAAGAGAAGCATATAATGCAGGGTAAGTGCCCAGAGTTTTTGCTTCACTTATGCAAAGGATTTCCAGTGTTGCCGCACCCCCTTGGTGTAATCAGGGAAAATAAGGACTCTGGAGTTGGAGAACTGCAAGTCAGAGTGAGCACGTCCCGGTCCCTAACATTAAGGAGCCGTAGGATCACAGGTGGAGGTGGAGCCCCAGGTGGAGGACTTGGTGCCAGGGAGCTCTCTATAACAAATAAGGTGGACAGCTTGTCCACAGGGACACACAATCTAAACCAGTCCTCCAGGGCCCTGGCCAGCCCCTGTGGCCCCATGGACTCTGGAAGACCAACGAGTCTCAGGTTGTTCCACTGTGATCTGTTCTTGGCATCCTTTGCCCGGTCTGTGAGTGTTGATAGGGAGGTGGCCATTTTGAACATCTGGGCTTTCAAGGAAGCTATGTCATCTTCAGCATTGGACACTCGGATTCAATCTCCGTCATTCTGTTGACTACGTTGGGCAAATCTTGGTGCAACAAGGAGAGGTCCACCCGCAGGCCATCAACCTTGGTTTCAACTGCCTCCCTCGAGCCTTGAAAGGCTTTGAGGATCACCCCCAGGTCCGCTGACCCATGCTTCGCCAACCCAGGAGCGCTTGCCGTTGGCTCGTAGGCCTCTCCCCTGGAGTCAGGTGGCGGGACCGTACACTGGTCCATCTTAGTTTGAACTGGTGTCTGCAGTGGCACTTTCCCGTGTCCCAGCTTCCGGCAGGTTCACCTGGAGCAGGGGACTCCGCTACTGATCTCAATGGGGTGGCCCAGGCAGCACACAGGAATGTCTCCGTGCGCACCATAATTCTCCCACCAGGTGGGGCTCTACCTGGGGAGGTGGAGAGGGGGAAAGGGGCAGGCGGTCAAGCCCGAACCCCATATAGCAATGCCAGTGGATACAGGGAGGCCCCACCTCAGTAGCGTGAGTCCACCACCAGTCGCCAAGGCCTCACTTTGTCTACCTGCGCCAAATTGGGGGCTCCCACAACCCAAACAGGCTCTGCTCTGCAGTCCGCCTCTTCACCAGGAGCAGCGATATCTCCCCCCGTGTCCGGGGCCCCCTGTGCATCATTGCGGGCTATGCCCGATGTCCCAACAAATGCTGGTCCTCCGCCGCTCAGTGCTGCAGCCCTGAGCAAGGCGAGGCCCCCCGGCCCCAAAATTGTCACCAGTGAACCCCAGCGGCCCGACAGTTCAAGCTTCAAGTAGGGGCGGCGGACAGGCCCATACACAAAGGCAGAGCTGCATGTCCTGGGTCCCACCTGACAGGCCACTGCATGCCTCCCAGTGCAGGCCCCGGCCCCGCATCGGTACCTGTGCTGTGTTGCTGCAGTCTCTTTTGACGTTTCCTTCAGGCCACAGGCCAGCTCAGGTCTTGCGCATCCCGCTGGGTCCGCAACCAGGTGCTCCCACAGTAGAGCTTAGGGGGTGGTGGCCAACAAAGTCGTCAGCATCCTCAGTGTGTACAAAGCTGCAGTACGGCCCCGCGCAGAGTGATCAGGAGAAGATGTGGACTGGGGCTGAGGCCCCCAATACATGGAAAGGGTGCTCATCCTCACCACCGCCGGGCTGCCTCCACCAGCAGTCATCGTTGGAGCCAACGCAGCACAGTCAAGCCGCCAGCCACCTCGGCCCCAGGGCTCAAGCCGCAGGCAAGTGGGGAGATCGCGCTGTGAAGTTGGGATTGTCTCCGCCCTTTCCACTCGGCGCCTTCATCCACAGACGAGGGGCAGGGGGACCTCCGCTGCACTCTGTGCATTGGCCCGTGGCCCCAATTCTCCCATAGTCTCTTCTGCAGCGGGCCGATCTCTTGGGGAGCATGCAGCGCCGCAGGCCACAACCGGCATGCCACCACGCAGGAGGCACCCCGCTGGCACCAAGAGGACCAGAGGGAGCGGGGGCCACAGCAGCGATCCCCCACACCCTACTCGCTATAATCATGGCTCTAGAGCTCGACCACCATCTTGGCTTCCTTGGTCACGTCCCCCTATATACACAAGTTTGAATAAAAAAAAAATGATATTACATCACCAAACTAATTATAATTCATCCCAATAAAATATATACCTAAATACATAATAAGATAAGCAAACTTTTTTTACATAAACTACAAACATTTATACAACAATCTGAATATTAATGACTATATATATATCTACACACACACACACACACACACATTCACATGTGTATATATATATATATGTAACATTATATATAAGTAACATTAAATAAAAAAATAAGTAAAACTACTTACCTTGTGCCTTACCACTGCTCTTACCTGTTCCGGCCGCTCCTATGTACATTAATTTTTAAATAGAAACTCATCCCAAAACCTAACAACCTCAAACTCTAAAAACTACCAACAAAAAACATTTAAAATGAAACTGATGCTCTTTTTTCTTCCAACAGAAAACAGAAAAGCTGCACAAAAGTGCGAAACATCTAAGAAGAACATACATGTAAGTATAAATAATTAAAATAGTTGCATAATTTGATAAGCAAATAACTAACTTATACAAATTTAAAAATTATAATTATTTATATTATTCCACTACTTTCAGACACAATGACAGAAAGAACAAGATACGTAACATCCTAGAAAGGAAAGCAAAACTAAGTCATATGGCCTACACCTACAACTAAGAAAGTACATTGATGAAAAATGTGAATTGGAAATGTACCAAATATTAATCTAATGCATGCTATGGTAATTAATGTAAGGGAACACAACCACCCCCTAAATGTGACAAAAATAGAAGCAAGGGTGGTTCTGCTAGATATAAGAGAGGCAAGCACTAGCCCCGGGGAGCCCACAGCTAAAATCTTAAAAAATATACTCCAAAAAGTCTGAGAACATATCACAGTTCAACTACCACCTATACCCACTCTAAAATGTTAAATTTCACAAACTAAAAAAGCCTCCATTGATAATCCTCCTGATTCTAAAAGATACCAAGAAATAGAAAGACCGGAATACTTAACAATTACACATAATGAGTAACCCTTCCTGTATATGACAACTTAATAATAGACGAATCCTAATATTTTGTACAGCAGATAGCTTTCTAAAACTAAGCCATTGTCAAATCTGATGGGCGTGTCCCAAACCATTCACTCAGATATACACCATAAATGGTCACCACATATGGTGAACATCAAAGCACAAGTTTCCCTTTTATATATGCCCTACTACAAAGTAGCACTTACTATAAACTCTTAAACCACATTAAACATAAAGCAAATGACAATTACCCACAAAATATAATTATTGACTTTGAACAAGCCATGATTCAAACCATTTTAAATACCCCCACACAGCCATGCAAGGCTGTTACTACCATTTCAATCAAAGCCTATGGAGACACCTCCATCAATCTGCACTGTGTAGAATATGCTACAGTCAATTTGCCTTTGACATAAAAGAAATGAGAGCACTAGCCTATGTCCCTGTCACTGAAGTAGCTAACCACTTCAATTTATTACAAGAAAGCCCTTTCTACCTAGAAAATGAACACAAACTTGCCACCGAATGGATTATTAGGAAAATACTTGGGATGACAGACTACATTGCTCTGGACACAGACTTCAACCCAAATTCCAAATGCCATGGTGGAATGTCTATGACAGCACCTTGGCACCCCGGAAGCAAAAACAAATGATGCAGTGGAAGGATGGTGCAGTGTCTTCCAATCCATTCAAGGCAGAACTCAACCTACACTATATAAATTTATAGAAGCTACCAACAACTATGAAGGGAACAATATGTAACCCAAACTGCACTTAATCCTAGCAAACAAACCAAAAGAATGCACCACATGCTACAATTTAAAGACAAACTCTTCATAAACATCAAAGGAGTACTCAGCAATAATAGCTAAAAGCATATTATAAAATAAATACTAGCCTACAAAATTCCCAGGAAACTGTAACATGATCATAACCAACATGACAAATCATTTTTTATATAACTAATGAACATAATATTTCATTATATCAGTCAAAATGTTAAATAAAACTCCAAACTTAAATAAAATAATATACATAAAGCAATATATATTACAAAACAATATTAATGTTATTTATATTAAAAATCTCAACATCACCAACCAGAAAGCTCAGAGAACAATCTCAGTGAGATACATAAAAAGAAATACAACTCATAAAATACACATTTGCACATAACAATCACATAATAGCTACACAAATAATAAAATATTATATTATTTTGTTATTTATGTATTTAGAATATTAATTCCCATGCAAAACAAATAATTTAGATATAACTTACTTTTATGTAGCTACAGATCTTCCTCTGCATTCACAAACTCAAAACGTATAATCTACCAAAAATGGGAAATATATTTTCCAAAAAGTCCAGAAAAATGTAAAATTAAAAACAATCCAATAGAGATCCCTTGAATCAATCCAAAGTGTATAAGGACCATAAAAAAGCTGAAAAAGTGCTAAAAAAAGAAACACTCCTGGCAACCCAAAAAAAGGAAATCCAAGATAAAATATTGGTATATTATAAACCAAACGATATTTCCTTTGAAAAAACAGTAAATCCAAATGCCCATAGGACACTTTCATAGCGAAAAGTCTGAAAAAGTAAAACAGAAAATCCACTGTAAAAAAACATTACATTCCCAAAGGAAAAATATAGATTACACTTTGTGCATGATTATGAGTTTTGATGTTGCGGGAGCGGGCGGTATGCCACCGCCACTCCCCTGCACTGCTGAGATTCGCCACCAGCTGCCCACCATATTACTACTTAAAAGTGGTCTGGCGGGTGGGCTTCATAGCAGTCCCATGGCGGTGCCTCTTTCAAAGGTGGCTGAGACTTTAAAACAGGCACAGAAATGGGACCGCACAACAAGGTTCCTACACGGCATGGACTCAAAAGTCCATGCCGTGCAGGAACTGGTGCGCATGCACACAGTGGGGCACATGTTATGCCCCCATGTGTGCATCCACATGTGGAGGAGGCACAGGGGGCCCTGTAGGGCCTCCTTTGTTTTCTCTCCGCCATGGTTTACATGGAGGAGGAACCTCCATGACACCGGCGGCGGAGAAGAAACTCGAAAAATGCTTGGCTGGACCGCAGCGGTCCCTCCAAGCACATTGCGGCCTCTGATCACCGCAGCACCACCTGGGAACGACAGTTCTCTGCTGGTGTCGGTGGTCCCAGGGCGGTCTGACCACCCAACTTGTAATGGGGAGTCGGACCGCCGGTGCGGCGGTGACTGGACTGCCATCACTGTGCCCCCCGAGTCTGGCAGTCCTTGGACCGCCGGACTCATAATCAGGGCCTTAGTCATCAAAAATAAAGTAACATAAGACAGCATACTATAACATATCGACAAATTACTAAAACAGTGTATGAAATTCCAAACCTACACGTTATGAAAAACAGTACAATTAATACAACTAAGGGCTTGATTCAGCATTTGCTCTGTCCAAATCGGATCGGGAACATGTCTTTCCGACCGGCTCGGAAAGGTTTCCGACCGACCGAGTATGATGCGAGTTAGGTGTTATGAATATTCCAAGCCCAACCCGACGGCATTTGGAATGACTGAGCCGTCCGGAGCAGAATCGTACGTCTCTATGGGCTGCGTTTCCGAATGACCAAGTATGATGCTGGATTTGGACAGCCTTTCTGAATCTTGCCGTCCAACTCGAATCAGCAGTCGGAATCAGTCTTTGGGGGCCCGTAGTGGACCCCCCTGCACCCAGAGCCTTCCCAATCGGGCCCGTGGGGGTACCCATGGGTCTCCCCTTACCTGCCATGCACAGTGTGGCAGGCACCAGGGGGTGCCCGCCACAGGGTGCCCGATTTTCCCCAGCCACCCATTTCTACAATGGGAACCTATACATTCGGTCGGAACAAAGGCTCCCATTGAAGTCAATGGGAGTCCAACCAAATTGTATCTGGAAGCATCCTGATGCATCGTACTCGGTCGGTTGGACTCTCCCGATCCGATTCGGTCTGAAACCATTCCCAAACCTATTCGGCCGGGAAGCTTTCCAAACCGCATCGGAATCGGGCCCTTAGTCTTTTTTGTGGAAGTCATATCCTCCAGCGCAGCAAGGATGAAGGTTGATTCCAGCAAAGTCCTCACAAAGTTAGATAACCATTGAATGAGGTCCTAAAGAAGCCGTTGGTTTTAGCAGGAAAAGCTCTGAGCAAAAAACTTCAACTTCAACTATCACAACCACTGTATAACTCTCATCCAGTGGATACTTTTTGCACCTTCACCTAGCCAAGATTTCTGCCTTTGGATCTAGTCTCCTTTTATTGAAGCTCAAAATTCTGGATGCTATGTGCAATGAAAATTGGACACCTTTACTGCAACATCTCACTTACGCTCTGGAGATCCCAAAATTTTCAGACCTTATAGAGCAGATCATCTTGATCTTTTCCAAGACTCTCAGGTATCAAGGCCACTCACTTGCAAACTAAGGGCAAAATTTATGAAAAAGTGGCAAAGCGCAGCACAGTCACTTTGCTTCGCTGCACTGCGTCACTGGAAAAGAGTAGGAATGCACTGTATTTAAGGCATACAGCACATTCCTGACTTTCCCCCCTGTGCTGGCACACAAGGGGCTGCCTAGCACCGATGCAGGCACCCTTATACCATGGTGCAAGGGTGCCTGTGTTGCATGCTGGATTGTTTATGTGCAGGAAGTGGTACCCTCCTGCATAAAAACAATCCTGAGAGGCTTTTTCCTCTTTCAGAATGCAGGACACAAAGAAAGAGGAATTAATGAGGAGAAATAAAGTTATTTCTCCTTGTTACACCTCTCTTGGGTAGGCATATCTTTTTGATGTATTCCCAGGTTTACAAAGTCTTGTAAATCCAGGAATCCATCAAAAACCAAATGAGTTGCAAGGAAACACGCAAACAATTCCCATGGAATGCACTCCCAGGGCAGAGTAACACAATGCAGTGATTTGTACTGCATTGCGTTACTCCAGAATTATGGAGCCATGCAAAGTGGCTTTGCATGGCTTAAAAAATTTTACTTAGAGGTTTGCGTCATGCATGTACCACATTACATGGTGAAAACATGATGCAACCCTCTTATAAATATGCCCTTAAGTTTTCTGCAGAAGCAACAATTGTCCTCTGAACTCCCCAGAGAATAGCTCTCATCGCACTCCTTAATTCATGTGTTGGCAACTGGGGATGGGGGATTTTGGGGAGTTTTGGCCCACCTCCGTAGGTCCAGGTTCACATTTTGGCTACAGCAATGTCTACTGTTAAATGCCATTGGACTGAATTGCTTCCAAACTACCTAGTTATCACAATATTCACCAGAACAAGAAACAGTAATATTTTCCTTGTCAACAGAAGATAGTTTGAAAACTTTGGAACATTCTCAAGAGAATTAATTTAGCCTTTTATCTACAGAGTGAACTTTATCTTACCTTACAATCAGTATTGCATTATCTACATCTATTGTACTCTTTTCCTTTGCACATTATAATATGTTCTGGTGTTTTGAAGTGCCAGTTTGCTAAATCCTTCTGAGCCAAAGTTATTGGAAAACATAAAAAGGTGTTAGTGCACAAACCTTTCTCTAGTGCATCCTTTCCTTTTCAGATGTGGTGTTTATATCTCCTGCATCAGCATGCATTGTTGTGTATGGGTGTTTTGCTTGGGTAGCAGTGAAGGTAAGATGAACGTTTGTTCTGTTTTTCCTTTTTCAGGTTTGGGTTCTGGGTGTAGAAGCAGGAGTCAGCTTGTTGCGGAAGAGGTGGGTAGTCCACAGAGATGCGGTGGTGAGAGGGCTGAGAGGTGAAAGTATTTCTTCCATTACATTAGTCGAAAGGAGATAGTGGATCACTACTTCGGTGTCCAGAAGCTCAAATGCTCTACTCCTCGTCCCCCCTGTCAAAAAGGAACACCACACAATCTCGCTCCTTCTCAGGAAACGCCCCGATCATCTGGAACGCTCTCCCCAGAAACCTGCGCTGCAACCCCTCTTACCACAGCTTTAAAAAAGACCTTAAATCCCACCTTCTCACCAAATTCTGGGGCCCGTAACCTCGCCTCCGACCCTTTATTCATTCCTCCCTACGCCTCCGTGACATTCTTTTCTGTCCGACTCTTCTCCCCCCTCTCTCTCTCTCCTCGATTTACTCTCCACTCTAATCCTACTCCCCCCCAGTTTTGGCCTTACCTCTAGCTCCTCTTTAATCTCCCTCAATCCGTTATTTCCGTTCTCCTCATTTTTGTTCCCTCCCACTCTATATCACCCAATTTATCTCCTCCCCACTTAACAGCCCCGAACTCTTCCGCTCCCCCTCTTCCAAATATGAGCCGAACTTCGTGTTTCTGTCAATGTATAAATGAAAGCCCTGTCCCAAGTAAGGGGCCGATTCCGATCTCGGCCGGTAGTGCTCCGAATCGGATTCGGATTTACCGGATCCGATTCGGAGCCCTGTTTCCCGACCGAATCGTACGCGGGTCCGGCCGAGCGAGTACGATGCAGGCACCCGCGAAATCTCCGACCGACTCGAACGCGGCTTCAACACGCTCCGACCGACTCGAATGGACACGACTCGCACCGCGCTATGGAGACGTATCCCGGCCGGGTAAGTACAATGCGCGCCGCGAGCAGTCCGATCGACTCGCGCCGTCCGGCTCAAAAAAGCTGTCGGAGCCGGACTTTGGGGGTCCGCGTCGGACCCCCTGTGCACGCGTAGGCGCGCGAGTTGCACACAGGGGGACCAATGGGTCCCCCTACCTGTGCATGTACGCCGCGATGCGCATGGACGCGTACACGCTGTAGGGGCGCCCTTGTCCACCTCGCACCCATTGAGTCAATGGGAGCCCGCGTACGCGTTGTACGACAGGCTCCCATTGACTTCAATGGGAGTCCGACCGACTCGAGTCCGATGGCATGCGTGCGCATCGTACTCGTTCGGTCGGACTGCCAGAGTCCGATTCGGTCGGAAATCTCTCCGGGTCCGGCTCGGTCGGAGAGATTTCCGGCCGAGATCGGAATCGGCCCCTTAATGTATAACAGGCACATGCATCAATGTTGGATTTTGCGATTTCTTATTTGCAATTTTTAAGGAATCGCAATTAAGGAATCGCAAAAGCCTATGCATGTAGAAATCACTTAGAAAATAGCGATTTCTAAACATTCCTAAACATTCCTTAATTGAGACTCGCAAATTGCAAGTCGCAATTAAGGAATACCTCCCCATTCATTCCTATGGGCCTAGAGCGCCATAGGAATGAATGGGAAGACATTCTCAATTTGCGATTCTCAATTAGAGAATCGCAAATTGAGAATGCAATTTCAAGGATGACAGGGTGTCAAAAGGACACCCTGTTGCACCCCTGAAATCTGCATATGAGTACATCTTGCACACACACATGCCCCAAGGGCATGTGTGTGTGTAAATGGAACTTTGAAAAATGCACTTTAGTGCATTTTTTCAAAGTTTTGCAAATTACCATGAAGTTCAACTTCATGGTAATTGGCGCCCCTATTAGCGAAATCGCTAATTTTTTTACTTTAATGCATTGCATTTAAGGATTCTCAATTTGCGATTCCTTAAATGCAATCGCAATTGAGAACTCGCAATTAATTGCGAATTCTCAAATTGCGAGGGCCTTGACCCTTGATGCATTGCAAAGCAAATTTTGCGATCGCAAACGATCGATTTTTGCGAATCGCACCGTTTGCGATCGCAAAAAGCTTTGATGCATGTGCCTGTAAATGAATAGCCCTGTCCCATGTAAATTACCCTTCTTTTGCTCCCTTGCCAACTTTTACTGTTTCTGTGTTAACTGTTTGTCCTGGCATTTTTTTCTCCTCATGGTAATAACTGTGAGCCTATTCGTGTATTTAAGAATTGTTTCTAATTTGCCCTGTCTGTATATTATTACCCCTTTGAATCAACTGTACTGACTGGAATGAATAATGCTCATGTAAAGCGCTCTGATACCCCCGGGTCTTGCCAGCGCTATATAAAACTTTTCAAATAAATAAATAAAATAAAGTATGGTGAGACAGAGTAGGAATCTATGTAGTATCAAAGACGCAGCCAATACAGTGCTGAGTTTGGCAAAAAATAGGTTATGTGAGCAATACTCTATGTTCATGTTGACTACCGATAAGCTAATGCTTAGATTTGTGCTTTTCCAGACCTTAGGCCTCTAAGGCTGTAACTTTATAATTTGGTTGAGAGGTTTGGCAATACATATTCTATAGATTCCATTAAAAGGGGGAGAAGCAAATTCGATCTAAAGTTAGGGAAATATAGCGATAAAATAGTCTGTAATCTTCTTATTTTGAATTCGTGAGGTTAAATCTTCTACAATATGTTACGAATCAATGAGTTTAACAAAATGGAAGCATGTAAATTGGATTAAAAAATGTGTGTTAATGATTGTTTCTAGCATAAACGATATGACATAGAAATAGGCAGGGTGAAAACTCATGTCTTTTGCTATTTTTAGTAGTTATGTAAGGAGTTTCATATGCTTTTTGCAGGTAATAATTATGTTGATGGAGGTTTATATTTGGAGTCTACATATAGTTGGTGCAGAGACAGAATATCGACGTAGAAATATCGAGTTGCATGAATATCGAGTCAAGAATATCGATGGTGGAACATATCGAGGTAAGTTTTTTCGTTGTTAAAAATATCGATGATTTTTGTGTAATGTAGAAGTATCGAATTTAAAAATATTGATGGCCAAAATATTGTTGTAAATAATATTGCCTGTTTGTATTTTTTTTGTTTTTGTTTAATGTTGTTTTTTTTATTAAGTTGGTTTAGTTATTTTATATGTTTTTATTGTATCTTCATTCATTTTTAGGAGTAGGATGTTGGGTTTATAGGGGATAAGGGTGGGGAGTAATTTAAAAATATTTGTTTAAAGTTTTAAATATTTTTTAAATTTATGTAAAATGTTAGGAGCGGTATGTTGGGTTTACAGGGGATAAAGGTGGGGAGTAATTTAAAAATATGTATTTAAATTTGTAATAATCTTTTTAATTTTATGTAAAATTTTAGGAGTGGGATGTTGGGTTTCTAGGGGATAAGGGTGGGAGTAATTTAAGAATGTTGGTTTAAAATAAAAAATAAAAATTCTTACATTTTGAAGGTTTTTTGGTTACAAATATTTTGATTTCAATTGTATAAAATATTTTTTTAAATTAAATTTCAAAAATATTTAAATTAATATATGATAGGATAATTTTATTCAAATTAATTTTACATTATGTTTTATTGTTTTTGTTTTTTTACATGTTTTTAGTATTAATAATTTTGGGGGGGATAATTTAGAATTTAAAAAATTTAAAATATTTAATATTTATATTTTTTTATTTTTGTGAGAAGGGGGTATATTACATTTTTATTACTAATTTTGTTAAATATTGTAATTTATAATGTTTTTTTTCATTTTTAACATTTTCTGGACAAATTGTAAAAAATGTGTGAAATTCTTTAAATTATTTACCATTTTCTTTTAGTTTATTTGTTTTGATTTTGGAGTAGAATTTTTTTAAGTTTATTATCCAGCAATTTTTTCTGAGTTTAGTTGGTTTTGGAGTTGGAATAGTAATTTTTTATGGTTTATTATACAGCACTTTCCCTGAGTTTAGTTGGTTTTGGAGTTGGAATAGTACATTTTTTTGGTTTATTATCCAGCACTTTCCCCTGATTTTAGTTTGTTTTGGATTTAGGAATAGTAAGTTTTTTGGCTTATTATTATGCAGTTTTTTCTTGGAGATTATATGTAAATTCAAATAAAAAAGGAGCCATATGTCAGTTTTTATTGTTAATGTTTTTATTTGCAAACACATGTATTTATTTTTGTTGTTCACAATTAAATTTTTTATATTTGGTTTTGTTATACAATGTTTGAAAATATTGATATATTTATATGTACGTTTTTAATTTTTAAATAACATAATTATAATTATTAATTTAAAAAGAGTAGAATTATCTTGGGTAAATGTTTTGTAATTTTAAAATGCTTATGATGTTTAGCATTGTTTTTTGTTTAAAGTATAGATTTAGCAATCATATCTAGGTATTCTAACCCTTTGGTGTTTGGAAATAGTTGAGTTTTGTGTTGTAGGTATTCATACATTGTTTTTGTTTGCTTACTGAGTTTAGGGCCTATTTTAAGGGCTGACTACGATTGCGGAAGGCCCGTCACCGCCAGCCATGCTGTGGCGGTCCTTCCGCAATCGTCCCGCGATATTCCCCCGCCACATTACGATGGCGGAGGGAATTGCGCTCGGACCGTGGCGGACGCAAAGACCGTCCGCCACTGGTCTGCCAAAAGCAATCATCCAGATTGCCTGGTGGACGGTCTAGAGAGCATAAAATGGTGGCGGTGCCTAGCAGGCACCGTCCATTAAATCATGATGCTGGCTACAGCAGGCCTTTCCATGGCGGCGATACCGCCATAGAAAGGCTGGTGGGGATTAGTTACGGGGGCCCGTTGCGGGCCCCCCTTGTGTTGGCGGGAAGTGTGGGTGCACTGGGGGATACTCATGGTACCCCCCTACATTTCACAGCACAACGTGGCAGGCACCATGTGGTGCCTGCCATGTAGTGCAGTGAAATGCACATCCTGCCTTTTTGGCATCGCGGCGGGTGCTGCAGTCAGCAGCACCTGCCGCAATGTTAAATGGCAGGATGCGACCGCCATGGTGGCGGTCGCATCCTGATTTGGTGTGCGGTACCGCCGCATGTATGGCGGACGGTCCCGGTCTCCACCAGGATGGCGGACGGACTCCAGTCCATCCACCATCCTAATGACCCCCTTAGTTAGGGATTGCTCTTAGCTTTTGATAGCTCCGTTCTTTTTTGATGGCTTCTATTAGTTTGTGTAAGGTTGGTTGTCCTTTCCTATTGTGGCTTGGAAGGCATTATGCCATCCTTCCACCGCGTTATTAGTTTTAGCTTTTTGAGCTAGAGTGCTATTGTAGACGTTCCACCAGGGATTTGGAACTTTGGTTGCCTTCGGTGCTCTGACCTATATAGCCTTCCCACCCATGTGTCTTCAAAGTAGTCTAGGAAGGGAGTTAGTTTTGTTTTGTTGGCTTGATAAAAGGGGCCTTCAAGAAGTATATTAAAGTGGTTGGCTACTTCTGTTGTTGGTACATGGGCCAGGACTATACATTTTTTGATCTGGTAAGCAAAGTTGCTATTTGTGGCGTAATCTATACTTAGGGGCCGATTCCGCTCTCGGCCGGTAGGGCTCCGAATCGGATTCGGCATAACCGGATCCGATTCGGAGCCCTATTTCCCGACCGATTCGTACGTGCGTCCGGACGAGCGAGTACGATGCAAATTCGCCGACCGACTCGTTCGGGCGTCCCAACCGTTCCGACCGATTCGTTCCCGGGTCTAACCGCACCGACCGACTTGCTCGGACACGACTTGCACCGCTTAATGGAGACGTTCCCCGGCCGGGTAAGTACGATGCGCGCCGCGAGCAGTCCGACCGACACGCGCCGTCCGGCTCGAAAGAGCAGTCGGAGCCGTACTCGGGGGTCCGTGTCGGACCCCCTGTATGCGTAGCCACGCGAGTCGCACACAGGGGGGACCCATGGGTCCCCCTACCTGTGCGTGTACGGCGCGAGTCGCTCCGCCGCGTACCCGCTGTAGGGGCGCCCTTGTTCGCCTCGCACCCATTGAGGCAATGGGAGCCCGCGTACGCGTTGTACGACCGGCTCCCATTGACTTCAATGGGAGTCCGACCGACTCGAGTACGATAGCATACGGATGCATCGTACTCGTTCGGTCGGGCTGCACGGGTCCGATTCGGTCGGAAATCTCTCCGGGTCCGGCTCGGTCAAAGAGATTTCCGTCCGGAATCGGAATCGGCCCCTTAGAGTAGATTTTTGGAGGTGTCTCCAGATACTTTGGTTGCAGTGATAATAGCAACCTTGTATTGCAGTGTGTGGGTATATTTTTTACATTGACTGAATCATTGCTTGTTCAAAGTCAATGATAATTTTTTGTGGTAAGTAGTTGTCACTGGGTTGTTTATTATTGTAAGAAGTTCTATGTAGGTGGTATTTTGCTTGTTGGGGTTTAGTGCGTATATTAAGGGGATGTTAGTGTCTTCATATTTGCTGTGGATGGTACAGAGTTGGTAAAAAGGCTTGGGGCAAACTTTGAAAGTACCATCCATCATCCATGTTTCGCAGTTTTTTAACTTTTGTATGTTGTTGTTGGTGGCAAAGATAATAATTCGCTTTTCATGACTGTTATTGTCATGAAGAATGAATTTCTCATCTTTGTGGGTGACAGTGTATTCCTGTAAGAATTCTATTTCTGCAAAAGTTTGGGGGGTGGGTGGTGTTTGAGCAGTAGCTCTTTTAGTTCTGGCCATTAATCTTTTTAGAGTGGGAATGGATGGTAGTTGTCCTGTGACATGTTCAGAAACCCTAGTTAATACGTTTTTAAATATTTGGGTACTGGTCTGTTGGGAGCTGGTGCTTGCTTCTCTGATGGTTTTTAAAGCATCTCTGACCTCGATTCCTGTGACATTGGGGGGATGGATGTGTTCCCTGACATTAATAGCATTTTTTTCGACTGTTGTGGCTCTGCCATAGCAAGAATTGGAGTAGTATTTACCACATTTCCAATGGGTTTTGTTTCCTGTTATTTTTTTCTTACATGTATGTATAGCCCATGTAGCACAGAAGTAGTTTTCCCTTTTGTGATGTGATGAATTTAGCTAATTCTGCCATTTTTTGTCTAACTGTGAATATATTTACATATATATTTATTAATTATAAAGTCTTGAACAGTAAACATGCTTTTATAATTGTTATATTTGTTAATAAACTTACATTTGTCTTGCTTTAATTTTCTTGTTGGTTATTTTTTCGATGTTCGTGGTTTATTCACTGGTTTCTTTTTTCTGTTGGTTTAAAAGAAAAATGTTATTTTTATTAAAGTGTTACATTTAATTTGATTTTTTTGTTTATTTTTATTTAGTTGTAAAAAAATACTTACTATTTTTAGTTGATGAAGTTTATTTTGTTGATGTTGTTGTTTTGTTGAAGTCTGTAGAAGCTGTTAAGAGAAAAATATTTGTTAGTTATATTTTGTTTTTTTATTAAATTAATTGGTTTTTATTAGTTTATTCTATTTGTTGGTTAAGTTATATACTTCCTTTGTTATATATATTTTTAATGTTGAATTTCTTGTTGTTTTGGAAGTAAATCTTTGTTTTGAATTTTCTAGGTGGTGTTTTAGTGAAGTTTAATCTGTGACATATAAAGGAAAACATGTTATACTTTTAGTTAATTTGTTTTTTAAGCAAATTTTCTTTATTTAGTTACAGAATTTGTTCTTACCTTTAATGAGAGTTTTTTTAATAGTTGATTGTGTAGTTCTTTTTCGTTCCGTTTTCTGTATCACAAAGTTTCGTGCTTCTTGAGTGTTTGTCCGTTTCACTGTAAATGTTGCGTTAATTAATTGATTGCTTTCATAGTGTTTATTTAGTTAGGGGTCCATTACGATGACTGGCGGATGCACCTCAGCGATGCTGGCGGTGGGAGAAAACGCCATTTACCGTGCACCGGCAGCGGTCTTCACGCCCGCAATATTAGCATGTCTAGACAGAGCCATAACCCGTCCGCTGCGGTGTGACGCCGACCGCCATCAAAGTGCGCCCGCCAGCACGGCGGAGTGAGCCAATGAGCACTAACCGCCGTGCGGAATGACGTCCCGTCCGCCGAACAAATCACGATGCTGGAAAAAGGGCAGCACACCGCGGCGGAGCAACCGTATAGCCAAAGACGGCGGAGACACCACAGAGGAGCAAGAAAATAGACACCCGGACCACACCACGATGGATCCAGCTCTACACGCCTTTCCAGTGCTGTATATGATACACCACCTGCAAGTCATTGACCGGCGCGGACGCCGCCGCAGGTACGCACACACACAACTGTGCATGCAACACAATACACAAGTCAAGGGTTTGAAAACGGTGCATGTCCACACCAGACACCCCTGTGGGGACAGGCACACAGCCATCCCTGCATCCACACATGTCCCACCTGTCACAAAAACACCTCGCCACATCCTGGCTACCCATGTTCTGTGATCATGAACAAATGTCCTGGTGTCGTCACCGCCGCGGTCAGTGTGCAGGAAAACATGCACACAACGTAGAGGCCAGTGCCAGCACCAGCCATGGCCACTGTACAAACAACACAAAACCACCACTCAAAACACAACACACTAGCCCTCTCCCTGAAGGTACATATCATGTGCCTGCCATGTGCCACTCCTGCACAATAACAACACAGGTGAATACACACCCTGCCCCACATCCCTAACAACTACAGAGATAGCCACAGCAGGAGTTGTTGCACAGGAACACATACCAAAGAAGGCCAGCCCCCAGCCAACACACACACCACAACAACACCACACACATGCCCAGAACACTGAGCTCCAGCACAAAATGTACACACACACACTCATATTGATGATCAAACAATTCACTGCACACACAGCCTACCAACTTACACAGACACACCCTACCCTGCCTCACAGCCACATACACAGACCACATGCTAGCAGCAATGGAGGACAACATACATGAAAGCTAAAGTGATGTGCCCACAAAGGGAAGGACAAGGACACAACTATCAAGCATGTGTGCATCACATGCAAGACAACAGACCTCTGAGAACACCCACAGCCCATCAAATCACACATGGCTGCCACAGTGAGTCAACCCAAAACACAAGCACCTCAATTCAACAACTCAGGGAGACAGCAAGGCCACCCATGTCAAGGCACAGGGATGAGAGGAAGGCCACAAAGTCAAATACTGAACAGACACACATAGGTATGCAATTACCTGACAAGAGCATCTCTGCACCACAACACACAGGCCCCATTCACACACTCCATGATTGAGAAGCACAAGTAGGATACGTCACACATCCCCCCTCTCACATCAGCAGCACACAACACTCCCATGTGCACCAAATCACAATTGCAGGGCACAACAAGTACACATACACGCACACCACTCCAGGGTGACACATGGGTGTAGTTGACAATGCAGGTGCACACACATCAAGAGTCACCACAAAGTCACCCCCTTCACACCACACACTACTCCACCACCAAAGTGTACACTCTGGAAGTAAGGCATGGGACAAGGATTACTGACCACCACAAGAGGACCATACACATACACTGCTGGGCACACAGTAAGTAAGCTCACACAGACACCATGACCCGTGCCAACCTGCATGAAAGCCTGTGCATAAACTCCCACCCTGTGCTGACATTGCCTCCAAACATGACATGTCTACACCATAGACAACATGGACAAAGAAGGATGATGACAACAAGAACATTTTCAAAAACCACCTTCACTGCACCCACAAGTATAAGAGTCAGGAAGAATTGAAGTCTCTGTCACCCCTGCAAAAACATGGAAACGTGAGACAACCGATTGCCATTGTTGAAGTGCCATACTGAGCATGTGACACAGTAAACCATGCACACACAGAAACAGTTTTATTGAGAAATTACACTGACAGAACTGACAACAGGAACAACTGTCTTTATTCACACTTGTGCATAGATAGATAACAAATGTGGGCAACTGCAGGGCCAGTGGCCACTACAATGTACAGAGTAGTAACATCAGAAGCTGCACAGGCAGGGGGCAAACAGTAGTGATCAACAAGGCCAGTGGCCAGTCCAATGTGCAGGTGAAGTTCATGAGAAGCTGCACAGGCAGGGTGCAAACAGCAGTGAACCACAAGGCAAATACAATGTGCAGAGTAGTCACATCAGAAGCTGCACAGGCAGGGGGCAAACAGTAGTGAGCAACAAGGCCAGTGGCCAGTCCAATGTGCAGGTGAAGTCCACGAGAAGCTGCAAAGGCAGGGTGCAAACAGCAGTGAACCACAAGGCAAGTACAATGTGCAGAGTAGTCACATCAGAAGCTGCACAGCTAATGTGTGCAAATATACCATGCCATGCTCAGCAACAGAGTCATGGGGAAAACAATGGGCATCACAGACACCGCTGTGGACAGACAGGTGTGTGAGGGTGACTACCACTCAGATGTGGCTGTCTGTCGGACTTGGAGGTGACTGTGTGTCGCGGTCAGTAGGAGGACTGTCCCGGGGAGTGTGAGGAACATCTGTGGAAGAGACATCGCTGGCTTGGGAAGCTGGAGGGCTGCTTGGACCAGGTGGGGTGGTGGCACGGGAGGTGGACTGATGCTGTGGTGAGACACAATGTGTGCAGGAGATTGTGGAGGGGTGCCTTTCCACTTTTTGGGGATCCTGAAAGGCTTCCCTGTGTGGGAACCAATGGGAACTGGTGTGGCCACAACAGGTAACCCCACCACCAAACCTGCTCCTAGTGCTGACTCTGGGGTCCCCTCTGGGGACATGCTGGATCCAGCTGTGCGCTTCCCTGGGGCTTGCCTCCGCCCTTCCAAACCCTTTCTACTATGTTTAGCCCCTACAGTGCCCCCTTGTACTTGCTTCACAGGGCTCGGGATGGGAGTGGAGGTTGTGGGTGGATCAGCCATAGGGCCCTCATCCAGTGTAAGCCTTGCAGGTAACACCTCCTCAGTGGGCAGGGAAACTGCCTTCTTTGCTTTGCGAGTGGTCCTTGGGACAGGAGAGTCCTTTGCAGGGGATGACTCTGAGGCCTGTGACCCTGAGGCCTGTTTCTTGCCCCTCTGGCCCTTGGTGTCGCCTGACGGGCTTTTCTCTCTGTGCTCTGGGGTGGTCTTAGTTTTCTGTGGGGATGGTGTCTGCGGCCTGGACCGTTTGGGCTGTTGCTGCTGCTGTGTGCTGCGTGTGCTGTATCTGGACTTTGTGGTCTGTTGAGCATTGTCACTGTCGTCAGAGGTGCACAGTGACAGGGGGGTGGACAAAGGGACAGGAGCTTCTCCCTGAGAATGTGCCTGTTGCAGGGCTGCCGTCACTGTTGAGGACAATGACTGCACAGTCCGGTGTAGCCCACCCACATCCGAATGTATGCCCTCCATGAAAGCTATCACCTGGCCCAACTTTTATCGTGGTCTAGGAAGGCATTGAGGAGAGCTGTCTGCCCCACACACAGCTGGCGCAATAGCTCTACTGACTCAGCACTGAGGGCTGCAGGGCTGACATGGGCAAAGCAGCAGTGCCTGGGGTGAAGGACACTCTTCCCTTTCGACTTGTGCGAACACGGGCAGCACCAGTGGAAGTAGATGGGAGGCTGGGCACTGGACGCTGTGTGGCAGAAGAGGAGACAG
This sequence comes from Calotriton arnoldi, assembly GCA_963921515.1. Classification (NCBI taxonomy): domain Eukaryota; kingdom Metazoa; phylum Chordata; class Amphibia; order Caudata; family Salamandridae; genus Calotriton; species Calotriton arnoldi. The sequence goes on from CAWUFW010017271.1 coordinate 130,099, forward strand.
AGTCCCCGTTCCCTGTGGCCCCCAACATGGATGTGTCACCAATGGCGTCAGATGACGTAGAGCTTTGCGTCTCGGGTTGTGATTCCTCCAGCAGACTCCTGTCCCCATCCTCGGCGCTGGTCACATCTGTGTCACTCTGCTCCGGTGCGGCTGTTGCACTGGATGCCTCACCGCTGGTGTCCGTCCCCTGTCCCTCAGCGCACACGGGAGATGCTACATGGGAGAGAGATGTAGTGTTAGTGGAGTGGCACCAACTGAAGTAACATGTGCAAGTAAATCACCATTCAAGAAGATGTGTTATCCACGTTGCACATCACCCTGACTAAATCTACATTGCCACCTCAATTATCAGCCCAACAGTGCATGTAAAGAACAAATCCAGCCATAAGTGATCCCGGTGACTCACACAGCACACCATCCTGCCTGTGGCCCACTTCAGACACAGGCACAAAAATCTCTCTGACCACACAGGGTGCTGAGGATGGCAAGGATGAACACCACAACATGGTGTCAATTACGTACATGGATGGAGCAGTAGGGGAGCACACACACACAGACCACAACATAATAGCCCACAATGGTCATTAGCGCATGCCAGCCACCATGTTGCTTGCACTGGCACAAGTACTGTAGCACATTGTCCTCAGAAGTTGTAGCAGCTGAAATCTGCTGTCAGACATTGCACGCATTGATTGAAACGCACTCAGATTAGGCACACTGCCGTCACCAGCAATATGAATTCACACAGTACCCCACTGCACAAGGTACCTGAATGCCACAGCTTTGATTGCAATGTCAATGCACATTGCGCAGATCACATCAGTGAGTACAGGTGGGACAAATGCATGTCAGATGCACCCAGCACAGACTCCACTTACAATCCACTGCATCACACTACCAACTTCACATAGCTCAGAGTTTGTCCAAACTGTGGACACATGCAGCCACTCCCTGCCAAAGCCACCCGTCAACAAATACTCACCCCTAGCTTGCTGCTGATGCTCCTTCAATTGTGCATCCAACTCAGGCTGTGTTACGGCCAAGATGCGGGCCATTAGTGGTGTCACGGTGCGTCGGGCCAACCTGCGCTCCGAGGGAGCAGCCCCAGCGTCATCTCGGCCACGTTCTTGCTCAGCCGGCAGATGTCGTCCCACCTTTTATGACAGTGGCTGCGCCGTCGGTTTGACACACCCAGATCACGCACCTTGGAGGCAATGGCCCTCCACACGGCTTTATGCTGGTGGACTTTCAGCTGCAGGCATGGGAGACAAGAGGGGTAATACATCAGTGACACAGTGTATACTACCAAAATCTCTCAAAACAGTGGCACGATACTCACTCATTCCAAATCAACAGATATGTGTAACAGAGCCAAGAATGCATGGCACATGGTACAACGGCATTGGAGAACCACACGTGAATCCATGAAGGTGGGAGGGTGGACACAGTACCTCTACATCCCATTCACATGCAGGATGCCAGCACATCAAGCAATGTGTAGTCTGCCCACATCTACTGTCCGCTGTTAGCTAGAGCAACACATAGATTAGATAGCAACACATGGTTGTTGGTGGACTCACTGTGTCCAACACTGTGCAGCCCCCAATGTCCCAGCCCTGTGAATGGCTCACTGTGTCATGGAGCTCACATACAGTGACATCAACTCTCATACACACACCCTTGTCACAAGGCTTGTCGTGTGCAATCTACAGGGCTGAGATGACTCTTTGATGAAGATGTGTGAACAAAAGAAACATGGAACACACTGTACATGCGGTGATGTGTACTTGTGGGAATTGGGCGGCGACTGTGCAGGCCAGGTGGGCTGACACTGAGAGGGACATTTGGGACCCACACAGCCATTCACACAAGCAATCACTGGCCTGACTCCTGCATTACCAATTTGCTGATTCACTGTATGGCTGACAGGACAATACATGTCCCTCAAATCTGGATGGGCATGCAGGGAAACATGTGAAAGAGGCTACACAGCCCTTCCCCCTGGATAAAACATGCTAGGCAGTGCATGTCAGAGCCCCACACTCACTGACACATACTGCAGCACCTCCACCTCACGTGTGCCCCCCCTGCACTCTCACTCACACTGTTGGAGACTTACCATGACATTAGGGGCACCATAGAGCCTTGGGTACTGTGCAAGCACCCCGTCCACCAGGACCTCCAGCTCCTCGCTGGTGAAGGGACTAGCCCGGATCTTCTGTGTCCTCGACATCACTGTGGACAGGTGGCAGCAGCAGCAGGTGGAGTTCAGGGGTGGCAGGCAGCAGTCCCTGGAGACAGCAGCAGCAGCAGGTGGAGGGTGGCAGGCAGCAGTCCCTGGAGGCAGCAGGTAGAGGGTGGCAGGCAGCAGTCCCTGGAGGCAGCATCAGCAGGTGGAGGGTGGCAGGCAGCAGTCCCTGGAGGCAGCAGCAGCAGGTGGAGGGTGGCAGGCAGCAGTCTCTGGAGGCAGCAGCAGCAGGTGGAGGGTGGCAGGCAGCAGTCCCTGGAGGCAGCAGCAGCAGGTGGAGGGTGGCAGGCAGCAGTCCCTGGAGGCAGCAGCAGCAGGTGGAGGGTGGCAGGTAGCAGTCCCTGGAGGCAGCAGCAGCAGGTGGAGGGTAGCAGGCAGCAGTCCCTGGTAGCAGTGGAAATGTGGGGCACCCTCCCACACATATATAGGCCCCTGGGGCTGTGTCAGTGGTCCCACGCCGCTACAATTGGTGTACCAGGTCTGCTATTTTTAAAATCATCCAATGTCCGCCTCCGCGGTGGCGGTGCACGCCTACCGTGATTTTCAAAACCATATGAAGCAACCACTACTGTGCGTCCCATTGGCTGCAAGGGCATGGACCATGGCGGTGACACACCGCAGGGGCCAGGCGCGCGCTACCGCGGTAGTGCATCTTTTGAATGCTTCCAATGACCGGCTACGCGGTTGCGGAACATGCCTACCGCTATCTTCAAAATTGCATCAGGCTACCGCGAGGGTGCTTCCCATTGGCTGCCAGGGCATGGTCCATGGCGGTGACAGTCCGCAGGGGCAAGGCGGTAGGCACCGCCATATGGGTGCCATTCAGTGCCTGTAGTGACCGTGAGCTGGGTAGCGGTGCATGCCAACCGCCATATACACATGTAGATATGGCTGAAACTACCGCGATCGTGTCTGGGGTATTGGCGGTGACAGTCCGCAGGGGCCAGGCGGTAGGCACCGCCATATGGGTGCCATACAGTGCCTGTAGTGACCGTGAGCTGGGTAGCAGTGCATGCCAACCGCCATATACACATGTAGATATGGCTGAGACTACCGCAATCGTGTCTGGGGTATTGGCAGTGACAGTCCGCAGGGGCCAGGCGGTAGGCACCGCCATATGGGTGCCATACAGTGCCTGTAGTGACCGTCCGTGGACTTGCGGAGCAGGTTTGCTGCACATATGGAGTCATCCATCTCTATCCATAGCCCAACATGAACAGTGCCCAGTGTCTCCAACATTGAAGGACCCTCATGAGGCCAACATAACAAATGGGACATTTAACTCCATGTCACCTACACATGCCATATATGTGTATGTGATAAATTGCATTGACACATACACATGCACATGTCACATGTGATGTGTAAGGGCATGTAGACTGTACAGTTTTTGTGTTGCATAGCATATGTAGCTAATGGTCAATGTGTGTAGGTGCAATGTAACGCACAATGCTGTCTCATTGTGTGAACTAGGGGCATCATTGTCTGTCACATTGTCTACTGCACATGCACACACGTGTTCACCATGCTCAGGCTGTGGTCAGTGTGTACTTGATGTGTGCCATGTGCAACCTGTGTTGGGAGGTGTATCATGGACAGCAGCACGGTGTGCTAGGGTAGTATTGTAGTTTGACACATATGCTGGGGGTAATACTCACAGGTGTGCACACACATGTGGTGCCATATCCCACTGTGCATGCCAATGAGCAGGAGGTGTGCACAGATCATTGCTGCGGGTAAGGGGACAAGTGTACGAGTAGTGTGCCTGATGTGTACCGACTTGTGCAGTGCTCTGTTGGTTGATGGTGCAGTCTGTAACATTTGGCAATGTGTCTGTAGAAATGTGAAATGTCCTGTATATCTCATGGTGTGTTTCATTGACATATGTGCACTTTCATCTGACCTAGGAGGAGGCCCAATATCCATCGTCCATTCACAGTGCTGGCTGACATGGAGAATGAAGAGATCATCCGCAAATTCAGGCTGGATAGAGATTCCCAACAAAACCTATGTGCCATGTTGGAGCCCCACCTGCAGCCACGTCGCACATATCCAACAGCTTTCACTGCAACTTCAAAGGTGATGGCGTGCCTGCATTTCTTTGCGACAGGCTCATTCCAGCACACGGTAGCAAGCGCAGATGGGATGTCACAACCGATGTTCAGCATGGTGCTGAGGGATGTACTGTCAGCTATGATGAACTACAAGGACAGATACATTCAATTCCCCAGGGGGCCAGAGTTGGTGGCTGTGAAGGGAGATTTTTATGCCCTTGGACACATCCCCCATGTTGTTGGTGCCATTGATTGCACACATGTTGGGCTTGTGCCACCACAGGCACGTGAGCAAGTTTACAGAAATCGGAAGCATTACCACTTAGTAAATGTTCAAGTGGTGTGCCGGGCGGACATGATCATCTCCCACATGTGTGCCAGGTATCCTGGGTCAGCCAATGATTCGCACATCATGCGCAGCAGCATCGTCCCACAGCTGATGGCCAATATGCTTCCTGAGCGTGCATGGCTTGTGGGTGAGTATGCATAGTGGAGTAGCGTGGTGTGTGTGTGACATGCTGTCCTGTGGCATTGTGGAACATCAAGGTTAATCTGTGTTTCTCACACCCAGGTGACTCTGCATATCCTAACCGTCCATGGTTGCTGAGCCCACTGCGGAGTCCTGTGACAGCAGCTGATGTGCGATATAATGATGCCCATGGGAGGACACGGCGTGTAATAGAGTGTACATTTGGTCTCCTAAAGTCACGATTTCGCTGCCTGGACCGTACCAGAGGTGCCCTGATGTACTTGCCAAGGAAGGTGTGTCAGATAGTCGTGGCATGCTGCATGCTCCACAACCTGGCCATTCGCAAGGCAATACCCCTGATCCTGGATGATGATGAGCAGCCAAGGCCCCCGACTGCAAACCAACCCAGGTCCAGTGACGAGGACAGTGGAGAGGAGGAAGGTGTCGACATGCGTCAACAGCTCATCAAACGCTACTTCACTTGAAGGTGAGTGGCGATATAGGAGGGACACATGGTCTGATGGTGTTGCAGTTGCTGTGAGGGTGTATGTGAGCTTGGTGACTGCAGCCTTGTGTTCACTCCTTGCTGGTTGGCAATGTTTGTGGGATAGGGTAGTTTGACACAGATACAGGATGTCTCCTTGGCGACTGTTGCTCTGTGCAATGTGTGAAGATTGGAGTACCTTGTTGACAAGTGTTGTGTGATGTGTGTGATGCCACACCAAAACAAGTGACTCTTGTTCTAATGTTTTTCCTAGGTCCCTTCAGCCTCTCCTTGCCTACCTACATTCCATTTCCCTGGGACATTTACATCACGGTGAAGGTTGCACATCCTGTATTAAAGACGGAGCAGACACAACAACATGTGTGTAAGGTGCATTTATTTACAATTGTGACATGTGAGGGTCGAGAAAATGTACATGGGGAATTTGAAGAAATGAGTTGACGGTCATGGTAGATGAGATAATTGAGTAGTCACCACAGTGATGTGGAGACCCAGTCCAACAGACAGATGCCATTCACATGGCAGTGTGGGGAAGGATAGTCCAAAAGGTAAATGCAGTGGTGCAGTGGTCTGCCATCATGGCTTGCTCCGGGACTTGCCTTTGGCAGGTGCTTTGGCACGTGATGCCTCCTGGCCTTTCCTTGGATGGCCCCTTTTGCGCTTGACTGGAGGGGCCTGTGCTGCAGGGGCAGTGGTGTCTGAGGACTCACCCCCTCTGTGGACGCAGGGGAGGATGACGGACTGTCATCCTGCTGCCCATCAGGGGGAGGCGGAGATGTTGAATGTTGCGCTGGCCTGTCCCTCAGAATCGCCACTTGCTGCCCAAAGAGGTCCACAATTTGTCCCATGCGGGTGTCCATGGACCTCATCAGCAGGAGGAGCTCCCGAGAATCTTCCTCAGACCGGCCCATTCGTCCCTGGGCCTGTTCGTATGCCCCAAATACTCTGTTGATGTGGGACAGGGCTTCCGTCCCAGGCTCAGTTCCCCTCTGCATGACCCTGCCCCTCCCACCTACACTGCTGCCACGGGCCTGTTGGCTCCCCACATTGCTCCACTGCATCCTCTCCCTGGCCTCCTCAGTAGATGTCATGGGGTGCTCATCACCTGGGGCAGGGAGGGTGTTGCGGGCAGCTGTGGTGGTGGTGGTGGTAGTGGTTGCCACACAGGCCATGACAACAGCTGTCTGGGGAAGGTCATGGGTTGCAGCAGATGTGGTTGTGGGGACAATGGGTACCTGGGCCTGGTTGCGGCCTGCCACAACAGATGTGCTGGCTTGCGGTTCCTCATCCAAGGAATCCAGGGAGTCTTCATCCAGTAGTCTCTGTTCCGGGGTGGGGGACTGGCTCTGCAGGTTGGTGGTGTCGTCCTCTGCAGTGAGTTCTTGGTCACCTGTGGGTCAGATGAGAAATGGTCATTGTGTTGCAACCAGCAAAGCTTCTGTTCGCATTGTTACATCAACTGTTTGTACATCCAGCAGTTGTTCACTCATCTAATTTGCAGTTACCGACATCCAGTGATGCTTTACAAGCTGTTGATGTACATGCATTACTCGTCCATATTGGGAGTTGGCAAGACATGACATGCACAATTTACATTTTTAACATTGACAGGTTCATGTTGGCATCTAGTGAGTATTTAATCATATGTGATCCTGTTACGCATGTATGTCACTTGTTGTGCCCTTGCAGCCGTTTTCTCTGCACATTGGGGGAACATTGTAGTTGCATCCATACCTTTGGCATGTGGTGTACATATCTGTATTTGCACTTCCAGCCATGCTTTCTTTGCTTTCATTTGGTCCTTGCTGGTCTGGACCCCTGCCATTTTCAGATGGCATGCAGTGGTGTGCAGGGTTGTGCACTGAGTTACATCTACATGTGGATCTGAATGTCACACTTTGGTTGCTGTCATGGTTTCATTTGCTTAGGTGTGTGCACACTATAGTGGCCAATGCTATCTGGGTGTGCAGTTGTGCAATGTGAGGCCTGGTGTCCTATACCACCATGCTTGTCGTGAGGCATATCTGGCTGCATGTAGTGGCTGGTGATATGTTCTGTTTGCTGTTTTGTGCTTGTATTTGTAAGACCTCTCTGTCTGTGTGTGTGAGGAAGGCTTCCATCTTGGTCCAGTGTGGGACAAGTCAGCATGATATATCTACCTACCAGTGATTTGGAAGTGGACATTGCAATGACTGACACATGCATCTTAGTGCGAGGTGTTATCAGTCTTGGGGGCTGGAGCTCATGTGGGCTTGTGTGAGTTGTTGTGCAAGCTTCCCACCCCCACACACCCCGACCTGTGAGATGCGGTTAGCTACCTGTTAGTTGAGTGGGTGGCATACAATGCCTGCCACATGATTCTGATTGGGGGTGGAGTGGCCCATCCTACTCAGGGGTGGGACAGCATGCATAGTGGGATTTGTGGGACAATTTGCCAACACCACAACAACGTCTCCGTGTGAAGATGGCTACCTACCGGTTGAGGTGAAGGTGAGCAATGACATGGCTATGTAACTTAAGAGTCATTCTTGGGAGGAACGTGCCTGTGGTGAGCAGAAGGTGTGTGTGGGTTTCAGTACCCAAACTTTTCACATCACATTAGGGCATGGGGTGTGGCCCCACCATCACTGTTGTCCCAACTATCTGGGTGTGGGGTTCACTCCCCCAACATTTGCAGGCAAAATAGGGCATGGGGTATAGGCTCCTATCACTGTGGTGACATACAGCAGGTTGAACATCTCACCCAGCAAACATTTCCACACTATCATGGTTTCATGGGATTTGTGGACCTGAGAACATGATCAAAGTACTGGTGATGCAGTTGTTCCGGGGCATCCATACACTTACATGTTGTCATCAACAGTGGTGTGTTTGTAAGATATAGTCATCCATGTGCAGATAATGTGTGCTTTTGGGGCCAGACTATACCAGCACTGTTCAGACAGACAGTGTGAGATGTGACCATTGTCAATGCATACACACATTGCTGGTCCCAAGCAGACACATTTGTGCATTTTAGTCAGACAAGGTACTCTTGTTATGCAATTCAGTGCAGCACTGTGGCAGCTGGGTCTGTTGCAAGACAGTTGGGATGTGCATAGTTTAGCAGTGTGAGTCCCAGGTCCAGTGGAGTTTTTTGGTAATCTGCACTTCCACTGTTTACATTGCAACACTGTGGTATGACATGGGTGTTTAGCACTTTGACAACCAACCTGCCAGACACTGCTGCAGGGAAGCATGATAGGTGTTAGTGTTGCAGTGTGTGATGCCTGGCACAGTAGACACAATGTGGGACATTTTTGCAGTGAGACTTGTGCATGCTGAGTACAATACGACTGTTTAGCATAATTTGTGTAGGTGACTGTGGACAAAGTGGTATGGTGTGATGTGCGGGGGAACAAACGTAACATGCCTATGAGTGGGACAAGTGCTCCATCATGCTGATCTGTTGAAGAAGTGGGCCTGTTATGGGTTGTACTGCAGTGTCACCAATTCCACACACCACTCCCAGTTGAAATGGTTACCTACCAGTAAGTTTGAGGAGTCACATTCAATATCTGCCACATGGTTGTGGTTGTGGGGAGTGCTCCATTTTGCGCAGCTGTAGGACAATGGGGCCTGGTGGGAGTTGTAGTGCAGACTTCCAAAGCACACACACACACCTCCCTGTGAGGATGGCTACCTACCTGTTAGGTTAAGGTGAGAAATGCAATGGCTGCCACATGGGGGGGTCAGGGCTCCATCTTGCGCATCTGTAGGACATGGGGGCCTGGTGGGAGTTGTAGTGCAGACTTCCAAAGCACACACACACACGTCCCTGTGAGGATGGCTACCTACCTGTTAGGTTAAGGTGAGCAATGCAATGGCTGCCACATGGGGGGGGTCAGGGCTCCATCTTGTGTATCTGTAGGACAAGGGGGCCTGGTGGGAGTTGTAGTGCAGACTTCCAAAGCACACACACACACTCCTCCCTGTGAGGATGGCTACCTACCTGTTAGGTTAAGGTGAGCAATGCAATGGCTGCCACATGGGGGGGGGGGGTCAGGGCTCCATCTTGTGCATCTGTAGGACAAGGGGGCCTGGTGGGAGTTGTAGTGCAGACTTCCAAAGCACACACACACACCTCCCTGTGAGGATGGCTACCTACCTGTTAGGTTAAGGTGAGCAATGCAATGGCTGCCACATGGGGGTCAGTGCTCCATCTTGCGCATCTGTAGGACAAGGGGGCCTGGTGGGAGTTGTAGTGCAGACTTCCAAAGCACACACACACACACCTCCCTGTGAGGATGGCTACCTACCTGTTAGGTTAAGGTGAGCAATGCAATGGCTGCCACATGGGGTGTTCAGGGCTCCATCTTGCGCATCTGTAGGACAAGGGGGCCAGGTGGGTGTTGTAGTGCTGGCAGCATGTAAACATGTACCCATGGTGATGTTTGTAGCTACCTTTGAGGTGAACCTGAGGGACTGTTGGATTAATGTGTGAGAGATGTGTTGGTGACAGTGTGGTGCTCATGACTGCATTTGTACCTGGGAGGTATAGCTTAGTAGTGGTGCACGACAGTACATGTCAGTGTGATGTTAGGCATTTGTTTGTACTTACCAGCCTCCACTCCCCCGGGTATTCCTGTGAGACTCTCTGGATGCAGTATGCCAAGCACCTTCTCCTCCCATTCGGTGAATGTCTTGAGTGGAACGGGAGGGCCACTGCCTGTCCTGTTATCCAGCTCATGGTTCTTGGCTCTCTTTTTCTTGACACTGCCTTCAGATCATGCCAGCGCCTCATAATTTCATTTCTATTGCGTGGCTCAGTCCCTACTGCATTTACCTTATCTACTATCCTTCTCCACATTAGCGTTCTTGTGGCTACTGGTGTCTGTTGTACCAGGTTACCAAACAATTGGGGTTCTACCCTGATTATCTCATCTACCAGGACCCTCAACTCACTGTCAGTGAATTTGGGCATTTTCTGTGGTGACATGGTGTGTGATGTGCCAAGGTGTTTGAGGTGCAAGTGTTGAGGTGGTGGTGGTGATGAGTATGGTGTGTGATGTGAAAGGGGTTAGAGGTGCAGAAGTGGTGGTGGTGGTGGTGATGTGTGTGTGTGTGTTGTGCAGATTAGCCTCTCCTGTCAGCTGTGGTGTATATCCCTTCGGTTCTAGAGTTTTGCAAAGGATTGTGGTCTGGTAGGGGGCTGGATTTATACTGGGCTATGTGGGTGTGTCAGGATGGGGTATTGGTTGCAGGTGCGGTGTGTGTGTCGTCCTGGGATTTGTAGTTTTTGAGTTTACCATGGGGGTGTGTCTTTGGGCTGTGTTAGGTGTTTTTGGGTGCATGACTTGTTTGCTTGATGCACTTTGTGGGCATTTTGTGTGTATATTTTCCGACCGCCATTTTTTTCACGGAGCGTACGCAGCGGTGGCTATGCTACGGCGCTTCCGCGGGCTCTCTCATTCCTCACTATTGTCGACCGCGGCGGTCGGAAACAGCGCTCTGCACCGCAGTCATGTCGGAGATATCATAATTTCCATGGCGGTGTATCCGCTGTGGTTGTGGTGGTTTGTGCTGTTTCCGCAGAGATTCTGAACGCCGCGGACGGGTTTCGGGCTTCTCCGCACGGGACGGGCGGTTTCTCGGGTCTCCTTTCCGCCGCAGTTGGATTTTTACTGCAGAGGATCCTAATCTAGCCGTCGGTTTTCCCGCGGTAGCGGCGGGCGGTGAGTTTCCGCTACCATGGCAGTCAGGTAGCTTTTCCGTCCGCCATCGTAATGACCCCCTAGTTAGAGTTTTCTATTGGTTTCTGTTGGTGTAGTTTACATTTATTGGCCGAGATAGCTTTTTTGAATTTTTGGGCAGTTACCATTTAATTTGTTTAATATTAAATATGTTTAATAAATATTTGTTTTTATTTTGTTTATTTTTGTTATTGAAATGTATGATTAAATAAATGTTAATTTTTTTTATAAATGATATATATTTATGTGTGTTTATTTTTGATAGTTGTTATAATTTTTTTTACTTTGTATTGTTTCTTTATTTATTTGTTTTTGGTTTTTAGTGTATTTGTTTTTTTATTTTATTAATTTTTTATGTTTGTTTATAATGTTTGGAACATGTTATTACATTTTATTATTGAAAATAGTTTCTTTTTATGTTTAAATGTTATTTTTCGGTATAGTTTATATGTATATTATCGATGTTTGTATTGTCGATATTATTTATATCGATGTTTTTGTTGAGTTATATTTTATTTTAATGTTATTGATATTTTTGTGTTCTTTATTTTTGTTGTTGATATTTTTTTCGAAATTTTTTTAACGATATTTTTTATCGATGTTTGTGTTATTTTTGTTCTGTGTATTGGGTGTCGATATTTTTGTATACGATATTGTGGACTCAATATTTTTGTAGTTCGATGTTATAGGAGTAGATGTTGTATCAGTGATCCATTAAGTTTCCTCATGTACAGGTATAGTATGGAGATGATTGCCATGATGTTAAAATTGATGTTAGAGTCCCAAAAATGGTATGCTCTTTATGCCTTTAATGTCTTTTAATTTCAATTAATCAAGAATGTCCAAGTTCTCCAGTTTTAGTCCTGTTATCAATTAAAGTGAGGTGAAACTAGGCATGACAATAATTTTCTATTTATAGAGTGTACAATTTGATTTTTCTTGATGCCAAACATAGCACACAAGGAAAGTTTATATTAGATATGAAGTCACTGTTCACAATGGATTATGTGAAAGACTGAATGTAACCAATAGATTTGATTGTCACTAAGAAATACGATGAAGATGTGTACAATTTTTCAGTCTCTGCTTTTCTGTTTGCTTGACCAAAAGATTTTCTAAGCAATTACCCTTTAAGCTTTTTGTGATGTTTTGTTTTCTGAGAGTTCACTGCGTTTCTTTGTTCAATTTTCAAATTCTGAGGAAGGGGTATGTACCCAAACACATGTTGGCTGTACCTGTTTCAAATAATGGAAATATTCTCCCGAGAGAATGTGATAAAGAACTCCATATTTGAAAATAAAGAAATCAATTGGAGTGGAATCTGCACGTGAATTGGATTTTTTTGGTATTCTTATAATTGCCTCCTGGAGAACACAATGATTTGGCATCGCATCATTGGGATAGTGGTGTAGGAGCAATTAAGGCACCATGCTGTGTTCCTTATTTTCCCTACAACCGGTCTATAAGAATACACAGGTAGGCATGAAGCCATGATTTCTTTGTAGGTCTTGTGAATTGCAGAACATGTGCTGCAGTCCACTGGTGACATTTAACTTTACATTCTGTTGATGTATTTTCCTCAGCCATATATTATGGCCATTCTGGTAAGCTTAAATTCCAATTGCCGATTAGTCAGTTTTACCTTGTTTTAGGTATCAGAACACACAGACTACAGTACCACAGTGTGCAGATTTAAAAATAAAAACAGAAAAGCAAGTCAGAAAAACATGGTGGTGACCACACACAAAGACAGATTTTTTTCGTAGAAGTGCTAGTAGCAAAGGGGTGCAATCATGTATATTTTAAGCACCTGGTTTATCTTCATATTCTAAACATTAGTTGTCGCCCCGGTTAATCTCTCTGTCACTGTAGTACATGGATTACTGTTGTGCCTGTATTAACAACTCATCATGATCTGGCCTTTCTTTGATTTCTCTAAAAGAAATAGTCATATACGTTCACTGGATTCTCCCACATAAAAACAAATAGCACAATGTCAAATTTCTTAATTGTCTATTGAACGTGGTTTGGTGTGGCGCATCGTTTTGCAAAAACTTTAAAGCTTTACAATGGCTTTTAGATTGAGTTCAAAATGTTTCTTAGGTGGGCTGTTGCCCTTTCTGCAGTATTATGCTTAGAACTCCTTAGAAAATTTTGAACACGTTAGACATGCTCTTAAATCAATGAAATCAGTCCCTACATGTACTGATTATTGGCCAAGAAGTAAAAAATCCATATGCATTGTGGTAGACAAATTAAAAAACTTTAGAATATGTTCTTTCCTTTGCCATGTGGTCTCCTCTTTCGATAAATCTTATGTAAGAATTTGTGACGTTCATCGCGCCTTTCCCAGCTCTCTGCACCAGTTACATGTAAAGATTGGAGTGCGACAACAAGGAGTCTTTTCTTTGAGTTTATTGGAAGAAAAGTAACGCAGTCCTGAGGGCCCAGAGAATAGCCAGCAACTGCCCCACAAGACAAACACAAACAGTCTGAGAATATTATGACGTAGGTGGAGGAACCATGGCGACACAAGGTTCCAATCACTATCATATAATATAGAGTACAATAGGAAATACAAATGAAACATATGATACAAAGCCCAGAAATAAAATCAGGAAATACACAATACCACATATCTCCCCTTCTTACAGAAAAAAAAAAAAAACAACCAAAGAAAAAAAAAACGAATTAGTGACAAAATCATTGAACTTTTTAGGCAACATTTTTGTTCTAGAGCTCATCCGAACCATCGGTGGACAAACATCATGTACAATTTCAGTGTTGGCAGAAAAGTGTCTCTTGGATTTGGCTAAGCGAGACATGTTCCACCACTGTCCATTGCTCAATTTGACAGCATGACCTTTTATTTCCTCAATACAAGCCGGATCCCTGAATTTTGAAGACCCTTTTTGCAATAATAAAGGATCTTTGACACACACCCATTCACCAACAGAAAAATTCATAATTCTTTTTTTTACACTGATCAGACACTTTCTCACATCTTTTGCGATTGAAAAAATCGCTAGCAGATTTCGCCCTACTAGGACTCCTCTAAAACATTGCAGCCACCATCCAACGCTTTGATTTTCCAAAAAGGATTCAAAGTCGAACTTACCTTCCTGCCTCTCATCAACTCAAATGGTACAGAACCTGAAATTGAATGTGGCGTGGTCCTACACGCCCAAACCACATCTCTAACAGCAGTCTCTAATCCACCCTAGATTTAACAGCACTCTGAATACATTGAACTAGAACTCTGTTGAATCTTTCAACCTTTCCGTTGGCTTAAGGATGATAAAGCGTAGTGCGCAAATGTTTCACACCCGTTTTGGTTAAAAATTCTTGCATACTAGCTGAAGTGAATTGCACACCATTATCAGATAGCAGTTCTTCAGGAGTCCCTTCTCTACTGAAAACATCTTGCAAAAATCGAATAGCAGATTTGGTTTTAGGCTCAGAGACACCCCTCACTTCCACCCGTCTGGATAGGTGATTCAACAGAACAATAAAATATTTCATGTTATTGGGTAACACATGAAATGGTCCTATAAAATCTACGGCTACTCCTGCCACACTTTTGTCTGGACAAGGAACAGGCCTTGGTACAGGAGAAGTAGTAGTAGTGAGATATTTATCACTATAGGAACATGGTACACATTCTCTAACCAAAGTTTCTACTTCTCGATCAATACTGGGCCACCAAAAATCATTGTGAATTTTGTGCTTAGTGGCAGTCATTCCCAAGTGACCCAAATGAGCAGTTTCAAGAATTTTGAGTCTAAAACACTTTGGAGGAATTAACCTCCCACCCCTGACAAGTAGATTGTTCTCAATTGAAAGTTCATCAGCTACCTTACAGTATGGTTGTAAATCTACATCAATGGTTTTTTCTTTGGGCCAACCGTTAACAACTAGATTCATAACTTGTTTAAGGAAATCATCGGATTTTAATGCATCCAACCAATCACTCATGTTGGGACAGATTACAGTGTCTTCAACACTAGCAATAATGCACTCCTGAACCTCCTCAAACACCTTGGATTGTTCATTGTAGTCCTCTACAGGAAGTCTAGACAAGATGTCTGCCTTGATGTTCTTGTCACCTGCAATATGAAATACAGAGAAATTGAACTCAAGCAGTTTGGTGGACAGACGAGACAATCTGGCTGTGGAATTCTTGATTTTGTTACCAGACAAGATGTCAACCAAAGGCTTATGATCAGTTCTCAAAAAGAACTTTCTTCCCCACTGGTAGGGCTTGAACTTCTCAATTCCCCACACACAGGCAAGCATTTCCTTTTTAATAACGGAATATCTGAGTTCAACATCTTTCATTCTTCTTGAGGCAAAACTGACTATGACTTCTTTGTAACCCACCATCTGAGACAAAACCGTCCCATACCATAGGAGCTGGCATCAAACGTGACATAAGTATCACGACCTTCGACATATGTGTGAAGAGCAGGAGCAGACAAAATACTAACCTTAATTGATTGAAAATGCTCTTGACAAGTAGAGGTCCAAACAAAGTCAGCATTTTTTTAAGAAGACCTCTGAAACATTCTGTCAAACCTGCATAATTTCTTATGAATTTCGCATAGAACTCACACAAACCCATAAAAGATTTGAGTTGTTCCTTATTGGTGGGATGAGGAGCCTTGACAATACCATCAACCTTGCTGGGCTTAGGTTTGATACCCTCACGTGAAAGAATGTGACCCAAATACTCAATTTCATTAACTGCAAAGATACATTTGTCATCTCTTAACGTAACACCATTCCTTTGTAAAGTAGTGAGAACCTGTTCAATAATAGCATTGTGTTCTTTAAGTGAAACAGTATGCTCCAGAATGTCGTCTTGGAAGATAACAACATTGGGTACGTCCTTAAACATGTTGGTCATTACCTTCTGAAAAACAGATGCCGCAGAGACCAGTCCAAATGGCATGCAGCAAAATCGAAAGGTACCATCAGGTGTGACAAAAGCTGTCGGGTGGTGGGACCACTCATCTAAAACTACCTGATGATAAGCCGGCCTTAAATCAAACTTAGAAAACCATTTGGATTGACCAACTGCAGTGATAAGATCATCAATACGTGGGAGAGGAAAACTCTCAACCCAAATTGCATTATTAAGGGACCTCAAATCCACACAGAGGCGTAATTCGCCAGACTTCATTTTGGCAAGAACAATGGGAGACAACCACAAGGTGGCATCCACCTTTTCAATAATTCCCTCTTTTTGCATTTTGGTTAGCATGGCGGACAACTCACTTCTGATACTGTGAGGCACATTGCACAGATTGTGCTAATAGGAGCAACATCTTCTTTGACTTTGATAAAATGAGAAAAAATGTTGATACGCCCAATTTTTTTCTTGAAAAGCATCTTCAAACTTATTTTCCCAAGGTACATGAACATCTACAGCATTAACCAAGGAAGCAGGATTTTTCTGACCCGGTTTGATGATCATGCCAAACTCAGCTTGATGCCACCAACCCAAAACGTTAATGCCTTTAAAGGCTACGTACACTTTACCATGAATAGTTCTGCTCTCAAACTTGATATCAGCCCAGAAAAACCCACTCAATTCAATTCTGCTCCCTTCAAATACAGTGGTGATGACATCATAAGGTGACAAAGCCTTGTGAGCCCAAAACTCTTTATACTTGTTAATAGAAATTATGGTAATTCTTGCCCCTGAATCAATAAGTAACGGAATACCACATCCATCAATTTCAATATGTACCAAAGGATCAGTAATATCCTTGCTAGTTTGGACATTATTGACTTCGACACACTCCACACATAACAACAGTTCCTCTACTTTTTTTCAACTAAATCTTGTTCATTGTACGTTGTGCAGTCTTGAACACACCTAATGGGAAAACGTTTGCCACCTCTGCAAACTTTGCCAAAATGCCCTACTTTTACATTTATAACATTCTTGTGAAGCCGCTGGGCAATTTTTAAATTAGAAACATGAGTGGATGAACCACATCTAAAACATTTAGGAAAACTGTGTGTAGTAACGTTGCTTTTACTGGCCCTGAAAACATTATCTCATAAACTTGCACCTTTAGGATTGTTAATGTTGGGACCGCTCACAACCGAGGATTTGGTGGCCAAATTGACAAGAGCTACTCCAGTAACAGGTACAGTGGTTTCTAATTGTTTTGCATCAAGTTGTGAACTTTCAATGCTCTTAGCTATGTCAATAGCTTCATCTAAAGATGGATTTTTGCATGATACTTTTTGTTGGATTTTCTTAGAATGGCATCTACAAACAATCTGGTCTCTGATGAGCTGAAACGTGAAGCTCTCAAAATCACAATACCAAGCCAACATTTTTAGAGCAGTCACATAGGAATCAATAGATTCATTAGGAGCCTGAGCACGTGTAAAAAACTTGTGTCTGTGTACCACCAAATTGACTTTACCCTCAAAGTAAGTACTTAATTGTTTCACAGCCAATTGAAATTCATCAAGTTCTTCGCTATCATGACCGGTGTACTCAGGTAAGTGATCAAACACATTTTGGCCTTCAACACCTAAATAATAGTATAACAGACTACATTTTCTATCTGCTTTAAATTAAGACCATCAATTGCTCCTAAGTACGCATTGAGAGATCTATACCATAGCCACCATTTCAAAGGTGGTTCACCTGGCTCTTGTAGGAAAGGACTAGGAGGGGTGACAGTTTGCATAATGGTGCAAGAATATAGACACAATGCAGACAATGTGTGTCCACGAAAGCGAAAACTGAACCTGAAAAGAAAAAAAAATTGTAATGAAGAACAAAAGAAAGAAAACAAAGGAAAAGAGTAATCAAGGAGAAAATAAAATAAAAGAATGCAGAAACTAGAAGACAAGAAACAATGAGTAAAAGAAACAGTGCACAGCTGTGGTGTACACCAGTGGGGTTCAATAAAGTTTCTTTTTTTTTTTTAAATATGCTGCAGTAACCAACAATGTCCACACGGAGTGCTGCTGAGTAGGAAGAGAGGTGAATACAGTCCAGGAGAACTCGATGGTAGCCGGTTGCCAGGAAGCTGCAGAAAGCTGTGTGGATCAGTTTGTGTTCCAGTTGGAAAATTGGCAAATCAGGTATGTAACAAATTGAATGGCAGACAGGCAAGCAGGCAGATTGAAAGTTGAGTAAAATGGTCTGAGTTGCACACACGAAGAGAAGCGTGTTGTCCGGAAAATGACTGGTGGCAGCTAGCAGCTGCCATGAGCAAAACGAAGCAGAAAATAGCCTGAGTCGCACGCACAAATAAAAGCGTGTTGGCCGGTAAACATGGTGAAAAGACTAGTGGCAGCTAGCAGCTGGCATGAGCAAGACGAGGCAGACTACTGAAGGGAGCGATATTTGGCTCACAGTAGCAAAACAAGGCAGAGGCAACCAACAGGATGGGCACTGGAGCGAGCGCGAAGGACGCTCGAGAGAGAAACGATGGCACCGCGAGCAATGGAATGCTCAAGCAGGTGCAACTGCAGAGCGCAAACAGCCGTGCGCGGAGGTGGAGAAAAAAAATAACTTTAAAGTGAACTTTAAAGACGATCACCACAGGAAATTTGACCCCTGGGCCCTCAAAGTAGGTAAAATACCTGAGCTAGGGTGGAATGCCTCAGAAAGAGCAAGGTTCAGCAAACTGGAGCGAGCGTAGACAGCAACGATGAAAGTTCCTTGAAAATCCGCTACGAGGGTGTTACTCCGTGGGGTAGCCAGAAGAGAGGTTCAATCCCAAGCTTGTCGCCAAATTGTAAAGATTGTAGTGCGACAACAAGGAGTCTTTTCTTTGAGTTTATTGGAGGAAAAGTAACGCAGTCCTGAGGGCCCGTGGATAGCCAGCAACTGCCCCACAAGACAAACACAATTAGTCTGAGAACATTATGACGTAGGTGGAGGAACCATGGCGACACAAGGTTCCAACCACTATCATATAATATAGAGTACAATAGGAAATGCAAATTAAACATATGATACAAAGCACAGAAATAAAATCAGGAAATACACATCACCACATTACATCTTGTCCCTTTAGGCATGACATCACAGTGCAGAAACTTGGTTACGCCATTAGATCTTCCTCTCCCTTGACACATTCTGTTTAACACTAATGTTTCACCACTGGATAATATCTGCATATTTATCAAAACTTCCGCACTCAGAAAATTCACTTCTAAATGTAGCCCTTTCTTTGTGAATCGGAATCTAACTTTTCATTCAGAGATATATCTACATTTTACACGCATAAGTCTGTTTTTTCACAAACAAATCTTGGGGTCTATAGATTTTCTCGGTCAATCATCTTGCTCTCTTACATGTTAAATGAAATGATATACGGCTTTCAAGAGGGCAACTCTACTTTTTCATGTCCCTCTGAAAATGTATACTCTTTATTGGTACACAAAGTGCATGGACAAAAGCAGTTCAATGGCGCCCCATTTGTTGCCTTCTTATGCTGGGTTGCAACTAAACATCTATATGTAAGTGCAAATAAAGCATCAAACCAGTAAGTATTAGTACTATCTTCAAAATTGAATGTAGTTTTTCTTGTAATTGGGATTGCATGTTTTGAAGCACAGAAATAAGGAGTACAGTGCAGATCATCCAAAGGTCGCACGCATGATTGGAAATAACAAAACAGAGGATTGATTCAGCTTGCAAATCAATCTATTAGTTGAGTCATTGCAAATACAGTGTTAGTGTTTTTAAATTGATGTTTTAGATGCAGCATGGTGTTGCTATTTAAGAATATTATAGTTCCAAATTTAGTGAAATACCAATACGCACAGTTTTGGAATTTAGTACCTTGTCAGTTAATGCTTTCTATGACCTGCCTTGAGCACATAGAGTTCCTTATATGTGGTATTCACAAAGGTTTGCCTGTGCAAGCTTGGACACCTGCGACTTTAGCAGCATTTGAGGTGCCCATCTGGAATTGCTTTAAGAAGTAGCAATTACTGCAATGATCAGGCACTGGTGCATGCATAATTCTAGATAATTCAAATTGTTCTTGAGAAAATGCCAATGCTTTCTGCTCAAAGTGTTGATGTCCATTTCCATTTGCCTTCATTTTGCTTTTACGGTTTTGGCGTAGTTTTCGATGGTTTTCTGCCTGTTCAAGATGAACCTGCAGACGACGTTGTACAGTGCTCTGTTACCATGCCGGGTCAGTAGTCAAAGGCCTAATCATGAATAGCCACTTGAGACAATAGTACTGTAACTTCACATACTATTTGAAATAACCTCACAACTTTGACCTATCCGACCGACGTTACAATCTACCTATTGCTCAAGGTGTTGATTTCTATTTTCCTTTGTCTGTAATATGCTTCTACGGTTTATATGCTGGTTTCGATTATGCTTTCCCGCTCAAGCTTAACCAGCGGGCAATGATGCACAACGCTCTGATACTTTGCCGGGTCATGTTCACGCTTTATAAAACTTTTCAAATAAAAATAAATAAATAAATGTGTTTAATATTTTTATTTTCTTTATGTCCAAAATATTATTCCTGGGGAGATATTAATTCCCCTATGCCCATATCAATTTTAGGAGTTCACCACTCTCCATAGCATCCTGATAAAATATGTACTCATACCCTTTCCAATGTATGCATGTGTGATGTTAAAAAAAGATAGGACATTCCTGCCCTGCCAGTCCACTCTCCTTCTCTTGTTATAGATTAACCCATATTAAAATCTTCATTAGTTAATGCATTTATAAGTGTGCAATAATATGCTAATAAATGATTTGAATTCACAAACAACACTATTCGCATATATAACTCTAATAGTTGCTCACAAATTGATCTAAGAATTGGAACCGAAAAATTCAAACAGAAAAGTGCTTGCAAGCAATATATTGTATGAGCTATATCACAACGTACAATTCCTTGATGTGGTCTCTTAAAAGTCTAAGCAACGTATGTACTTTGTTAATGTGGGTCAAATCCACAGATGTTTATTTAAAAGTAATAAATGCACATTTATTTCCTTCTATATTTCTAGTAGACTTCTGACTTTATTAGACGTACACAAAGTCTCATGAAGTTTGCCTAAAAATTTCTAAGAGTCGTAGATTTCTATAAGGGAACTCCTCACTTCTCCTTACCTAACGCATGGCTACACAAAAGCCTGCATAGAAAAAAATTGAGTTCCTTGTCTTTATTTTAGTACCCTGCAAATGAAATTGAGAGATTGTTTTTCTTCTATCAGCACTTTCCTAGTTAGTGCCTGAATTAAGTAGAATGCCTGGGATATTTTAGATGGTTTTTTTGAGAAAAAGTGTCATGTATGTCAGCGATCGATAAATTAATAATTCTGTGAAAGTTTTTCTGTACTGTAATTTTGAGCATAAGTGTTAGAAGGTGGTTCTGACCATCTGAGCCGCCCGGATTTTTCGCTTTTTGAACACCTATTGGTTGAGCTTTTACTGTGGGAGAGCCTCATAAGTTGGGACTCACCCAGAGTGAACTCATGATGAAAGGGACTGCAGGGAAGCCGGGTCTGGTGGCTCAGTGGACTAAAGCAGCCACTGCAGGGACCTGTGTTTGACCTCATGGTCATAGGTTCAAATCCCGGCAGGTCCACTCAGCCTTTCATCCAATTGAGGTCAATAAAATGAGTACCATTGAGTTGGGTAACAATAAACATCTGTTATTCAGCGCCAGGACACCTTCGGGTAATCGTGCGCTTTACAAATGCACATGTTATGTTATGTGTATTTTACTGGTGTCCCTCTGGTGCGAGTAGGCCGCTGCGCTGCAGCCAGAGTAAGGGGCACTGGGTTGGTTATATGCAAACACGTGTGTACATGCGTGTGCACAAGTGTACGGGCTGCGCAGGACAGATTTCTGGCGTGCGCAGCCCCGGAGGTAGCTACAAAGTGAATGGTGTGGCAGGACTTATGCAGAATTGGGTGGCGACATGGAATGGGCTTTCTACAATGGGAAGAAACATTTGAGGGAAAGTCAGTGTGCTTTACAGTGTTTATTCATTATTCTCTTATGAGGATAGGGAGCACAGGGGCTAGTTTTACTTTCCTAGGGCCTACCCGGCCAGGCTGAATTGATGACCTTCCTCCCCCAGCCAGCCCTGCACAACAAGCATTCCAAGGGCGAAGGCCTCCACTCCAAGAAGAGAAGATGGGTGGAGCTACAGGTTCATCCATCAGCAGCTGTCACCTGGTGCCAGGCACCAAGCTGCTCTGGAGAGAAGGCAGCGAGGGGGAAGGGGCTCTCAGAGACCATGTGGCATGAGACCCCTGGATGACGCCATTTTGAACAATCCCAGAGGCCTGGGCAGGAAGGAGGAGCAGGGGCAGAGAAGTGATGTGTCACTGTGTGATAGCGCCAGCAGAGACTTCCTGCCAGCCCCTCCCCAATTCTTAAAAGAGTTCGCACAGGAAGAGGAGCTCTCTCTGGGGTGTGGTCTGCGGAGGCAGAGGGTGCTGGAGCGTGGCGCCATGGGCAGTTGGAAAGGGGAACCCCCTGACTGTCACAGGATCCTAGATAGCGCCAGGAGAAGAGTCGAGGACCAGTGAGCAGAAGCCTGGGCCTCTGCGCAAGGAGAAGAGAGGCCCAGGGGAGAGCCAGGTGAAAGGCTGGTGCAGGGAGCCAGTGAAGACAGCTCCCTGCTGAATCCACCCTCCGTGAGACCAGGAGGGAGAAGGAAAGTGCTCCCAGTGGCTGGGGTGCGCCGCCAGGAGCAAGAAGAGGCCAAAATCGTGAAGATCGGTCTCCTGGGGGCTGAGATATGCCCCCCAGAAGGTAGGTGACCTTTGACCTCTACTGGGACCGACGACGAAGCACGTGGGGCTCCACCGCCGGTCCATGATGTGCCCCCGGGGTGGGTCAGGTCCCGGGGGCTGCCCCCAATGTGAAGAAAAGCCGGGGAGCGCCATCGTGCTCCGCGTGAAGGCAGCCAAGTGGGGAGCCAGGAGCCCACCCTGGCCCCCGGTGGTATGGGGGGGCGGGGAGTGCCGTCCTGCCCCCTGCAAGGAAGCCTGAAGGGGCCTGGGACCCCAACTCCGGGCCCCGATGCCCAGAAGTAAAGCCGGGCAGCGCCATCGCGCTACTCATGAAGAGGTGCATGCGGGGTGCCAGGAGCCCACCCTGGCCCCCGCAGAAGAGCGCAAGTCGGGGACGCGCCGGCACGCTCCCCGTGAAGGTGGCATGGGGGCCCAGGACCCCATCTCTGGGCCCCAAAGAAGAGGCAAACTGGGGAGCGCCGACGCGCTCCCTGTGAAGCTGGTGTGGGGGCCCGGGACCCCATCCCCGGGCCCCGAAGTGAAGGTGAGGTGGGGGAGTGCCGTCGCACTCCCCCGAAGACCCGCTGGAGCGGGGAAGCGGCCTTGTGTCTGTCCGCCGGAGCGGGCAGGCCAGAACTGCGGTGCCGGCTCCCGCGGCAGCACGTGAGGGTGCTGGCCGGGCAGGGAGCTGGCGGGGCAGCCGGGGGTGGGCTCCCCGTGCTGCCCTCCAACATGGAGAGCCTGCGGGGGTCCCGGGTGGGAGCAGGACCCCGTACCTAAGATGAGGAGCCAGGGGCCCAGGTGGGACCGGGCCCCTGACAAACGGCCAGAGCCGCCAGGGGTGGGCTCCCCGAGCTGCGGACACCCACCTGGGGGTCCGGGTGGGACCGGGCCCCCCAACAAGGGCTGGATGCGGCAAAGCCGCCGTCGGTGCGACGCTGCAATAATATGCAGGAGAAGAAAGAATCAACCCATAATGCCATGCAGGCCCGGACCGGCCTGCAAGGACAAACAGCTTTTTCTGGGTCTGTGGTGGCCCCAGGAGAACGGGGTCACCAACAAGTGAGTGCAAAGGTGCCAGGGGAGCTGCAGGAGAAACGCAGTCTCCCCCAGCATGAAGAGGAAAAGTCCCTCCCTAAGTCTCTGGGGACTCAGGAGAAATAACCCCTCAAGGGCTCAGCCAGCAGTTAAAAATATCCTGGGGCTGGAACTTTTGTTCTACAGCTGGGGGTGCTTTTGGGACTGCACCAAGGTATGGAAGGCGGTGCTGGGGATGTCTGGAGAAGGGCATCCCCTGGAGGTGAAGAGATGTAATTGCACCACAAATGCATTTATCACTGTTATTTCTTTTAGAGGGACTGTAAGTCACACGTGTAATGTGAAGTACCTGTGTAAGGTGATGTCATAAGCCAAATGGGGTTATGTTGCTGGACATTCCTGCTAGGGTGTCGAGCTGTATTTGCGTAATCCTGTGATTTTACCTGTGATGCCTTTTAGAGGCTGTGATTGCAATGCATTCTATTTGTTATCCTCTATGATAAGTGATGCCCAAACATGTATTCTTGCTGCTGCGTTAGGTGAAGAACAACCCAGACTGTTAGCCCTGAAGATGTAGAGGTGCATATTGTATGGACAATATGAGATGCTCAGTCAGGGTTATGTGTCACCAGGGCAGGTGTACCTATTTTTAATGCTTGTTGAGATAATGGGGTGGGTCGCCACTGGGATGGTGCCAGTGCGCAGGGCCCTCACCCCAGGTTATGTTCAACTAACTGCATTAGGGGGCAAGATGATGTGCATACATGGGAGTTGTGGTACTAGACCCCACCCCCCTTTGGGAGGGGTGGAGATGTTATGCAATGTCACAAAGTAATTCCAACAGCTTATGTATATTTGTAAATTGGTGCATAGTATTAAGTAGTGTGTATGTATAATAAATGTACTCTTACTTTTATAAAGCAAAGTACAGACTGGACAATTAATTATTGAGTGTTATTTCTGCGCACCTGTAATGGCGATTACTAGCCCACACCACCTCCCTTGAGTAAGCCTTAGACTGCTCTGCTACGCTACCCTCTGAGAGTCAGGCACTACACTAGGGTGTTTGGTTCCCAGTGAAGGACAAATGTGACATGTTATTTGTGCAGGTCTCACAGATACTGCCCCGTTTTCCAACAATTAGCTATTGTAACATAACACATCTCCTTTCCTTCCAGAAACAGGTTTAACATAAGGATTAAATATCATTAAAAAAATAACAAAGATGCAACAAAACAATAAAAAGTATAAATGAAAACAAACACGATGTGAAATCCCGCATGCAGAGCACAATGAGGTTCAACAAAATTGATAAGATGCACCAATTAATACTAAACTGTAGTATCCTATGGCTAACATTGATGTATACTGTAAATCAGTGTTAGCCCATTAGAATGTTTGGACTGCATTCTGGTTGTCCTGAGTAATAGAATGTTAGGGCTTGAAGAGAGACAGTTACTAGGAGCCTAGATCTGAGGATGATGACAGCTCAACTACTGAGGCTGGAGTGTTATGATTAATTATACTTAATAAAGTATCTTGCTCTACAATCAACCTACTGCCTCCTACATCATTTCATTGGCGAAGACCTGAAAGAGGAGTGGACCCATGCCTGTACTTCAATACTCCAACTCGAATCCTTTATGAAATCAAGGTCATCTCGATTTTTATATCTTACCTGCCTTCCTTCTGCTGCTCAACACCTTAACACCTCATCCAAGACAGTATGAACTGATTGAAGGAGTGAAGTGAAACGATTGAAGAAGTGAACTTTGGACACTCACCCTTTAAGTAAGGAGATCTGGTGGTTGGTCTGGGAATTGAGATCCATATCCTTATGTGCTGCTGGCGCTTCTTTTATTTATTTATTTTTTTGTTAATTTTGTGGGGCTGAAACTCTCTTTTCTTCATGGCGCGAGAGTCATGCACATGAACCTTTCAACGTTATCTGCCCCGTGAGTCCGCGCGGACGTGACTTTATTTTCATTGTCAGTGCGAGGTATTGCGCGAGTATCCTTCTTTGCTTTGGTCTTGACACGTCATTTCTTCGCGACGTGAAGCCTCATCGAACGCTGAACCACTTCTGTTATGCAACACGGCTTCCCAGCGTGAAGCTCCGTCATCAAATATCAGCAATTCTCTGTTTCCTAGCAACCGCTGAGCGACGTCTGAACGCTGATGCGCACAGCTTACTGCTTTTCTTATTAAGCGCACAGCTCTCCAGCGTGAAGCGGTGAAGCTCATTAAATCTCAGCGTTACTCTACTCCATAGCAACCGCTGAGTGAAATGTAAACGCTGATGCGCACAGCTTTCTATCTTTCTAATTAAGTGCACAGCTTCCTAAGTTCACAATTCACTCATCTATCGCTGCAATGTTTAACGCTGCACATACTCTGGGGCCGATTCCGATTCGGGCCGGAAATCTCTCCGACCGAGCCGGATCCGGAGAGATTTCCGACCGAGCCGGACTCCCCCAGTCCGACCGAGCGAGTACGATGCGGCCGTATGCTGCCCGACTCGATTCGGTCGGACTCCCATTGAAGTCAATGGGAGCCGGTCATACAACGCGTACACGGGCTCCCATTGACTGAATGGGTACATCGTGAACAGGGGGGCCCCCTACAGTGGGTATGCGTCGGTGCGACTCGCACCGTACATGCATGTTTAGGGGGGACCCTTGGGTCCCCCCTGTGTGCGACTTGTGCGGCTACGCATGCAGGGGGGTCCAACACGGACCCCCGAAGTCCGGCTCCGACAGCTCTTTGGAGCCGGACGCTACGAGTCGGTCGGGCTGTTCGAAGCACGCATCCTACTTGCTCGGTCGGGAAACGTCTCCATTGCATGGTGCGAGCCGTGTCCGTACGAGTCGGTCGGAGCGGTTCGGACCCGGGAACGAGTCGGTCGGCGAATTCGCGAGCGCTCGCATCGTACTTGCTCGCTGGGATGACTGTACGAATAGGTCGGGAAAAAGGCCTCCGAATCGGATCCGGTAAAGCCGAATCCGATTCGGAGCCCTACCGGCCGAGATCGGAATCGGCCCCTCTGTATTGTTTCTTTGCTGACATGCACAACTTACTATTTCATGTTTTCATTATTTGCATGCAGCTCTCTTTGACTTCGTTGACACGCACAGCTTGCCTGAAGAAATTTCACTGACTTTCACAATATTTCTTGTTTCGCTGACACGCACAGCTTATCATTTTGAATTTGCGTTATCTGCGTGCAGCCTCAATTTATATTGTTGACACTGAATTGCACAGTATTTTTTTTGTCTTCTCTGACATGCACAACTTGCCAATTCATATTTACGAATACTTACTGTTTCTTACGAGCAACTTGTTCTGTGATGTACTTCTTTATCCAGTTATCACTCACAATCTCCTGAATTCTGCTCAACCTGCATGTAACATTTCTTATTTTTTTTTTGTATACAACCTCAGTTCTTTGATCTTCTTGACTTCAACAACATGCAAAACATTCCACCTCCTCTTTTTCTTTCTTATGAATCCTGGGGAGCCACTTATCCCTTGGAAAAAATGGAAAAATGTTTTCATCAATTATGCAAGGGTATGTGGGACATCTTTAAGTGCAGAGCGCAGAACAGCCTTATTGCTTCATTGTCTTGGTTCAGAAGGGCAAGAAGTTTTTCAACATCTTCCTGATTTGTCACCTGAAATAAGCAATGATTTAAATGAGTATGAAATTTGCATTAAAAAATTAGACTTACATTTTCTGCCCAAAAATTTCCAGAGTTTTGGAACGATATCAATTTGGGAAACGCATGCAGAGATCAGGGAAATCTGTAGAAGAATATGTTTCTGCCTTAAGAAAACTTGCCTCAACATGTTCTTTTAGTGGCACCTCTAAGGAAAGACTTCGTGATCAATTTATGTTAGGTTGTTGTGTAGAGAAAGCTAGGGAAAGTTCCTGGCAAAAAGATGACCCATCTCTTTCAGAAGTTGTCACTCTTGCCAAGAGCTTTGAACACAGCAAAGCTTGTGTTGAAGTAATAAAGAAAAATAATACAACACAAAAAGAAGAAACAGCCCAAAAATAAGAAACAGCTCAAATGGTTTCTGTACGCAGGAAGAATATTAATACTTACACTCCACGTTCTTCTCAAAAAGATTATGGGAATACTCAACGTCTACAGCAAAAAGACTATAGTAATGCTTCTCAATCCACCTCAGGAAAATGTTATAGGTGTGGTGATGTTGGACATTATGCCAATTTTAAAGGTTGTGTGGGTTGGAAATCCACGTGTAAGAAATGTGGAAAGAAAGGCCATATTTCAAACTGTTGTCGTACTTTCAGTACATCCTATGCGAAAAAGAAAATTCAAGAAGTCTCTTGTGAATTTGTTGGTGATTCATCTGAAGATGAAATCATTATGCAAATCCAAGATTGCACAGGAGGTCCCTGGGAAACAGTTGAAATTGATGGGGCACCTGTCTCCATGTTATTCGACTCTGGTGCTAAGATAACCTTAATTCCTAAGATTTTCTTTGAGAATAATTTAGCACACAAAATAAAGTTGTTAAGTCCTGATATTTCTCCCAAAGGATATGGTGGACAACCCATTAAACTTTTGGGTTACTTTAATGGGTCAATTCAGTTCAAAGATAGGTTTACTACAGGAAAATTGTATGTTTCTGTACGGGGTGACTCTCTTATTAGTTGGATTCATCAAAAAGATTTAGGTGTGTACCTAGACCCCAATGAGTGTCCCTCAGTCAAATTAAAGCAAAACTTCCATGTGAATAGTGTGGGTTCTAACAATCCTAATTTTGAAGAGAAGTTTCCTGATGTGTTTGACAAACGACTTGGTTGTATTAAATAATATATACACAAGATTAAAATTAAAGAAGGAGCCAAACCTGTGGTTAGCAAGGTTAGGAATATGCCATTAATTGTCAAGGAAAAGATGAAAACTGAGTTGGAAAAACTGAAAAAAATGGCATCATAGAAGAAGTGGAAGCTACACAATGGTTGGCCCCAGTAGTTATGGTGAACAAGGCTAATGGTGAAGTTCGGCTTTGTGTGGATCTGTGTGAGCTAAATAAGAATGTTATTGTGGATCACTATCCCCTTCCAAATATTAATGAAATGCTAGTCATGCTAAAAGGGACTAAGGGGCCGAATCCGATCTCGGCCGGTAGGGCTCCGAATCGGATCCGGCATTACCGGATCCGATTCGGAGCCCTGTTTCCCGACCGAGTCGGACGTGCGTCCGGGCGAGCGAGTACGATGCGAGCGGACGCGAAATCGCCGACCGACTCGTTCGCGGGACCCAACCGCTCCGACCGACTCGCACGGACTCGCCTCGCACCACGCAATGGAGACGTTCCCCGGCCGGGTAAGTACGATGCGCGCCTCGAGCAGTCCGACCGACTCGCGCTGTCCGACTCGAACGAGCAGTCGGAGCCGTACTTTGGGGGTCCGTGTCGGACCCCCCTGTACGCCTAGCCATGCGAGTCGCACACAGGGGGGACCCATGGGTCCCCCCTACCTGTGCATGTACGGCGCGACCCGCTTTGACGCGAACCCGCTGTAGGGGGCGCCCTTGTTCGCCTCGCACCCATTGAGTCAATGGGAGCCCGCGTACGCGTTGTACGTCCGGCTCCCATTGACTTCGATGGGAGTCCGACCGAATCGAGTCCGATTGCATGCGAACGCATCGTACTCGTTCGGTCGGACTGCTAGGGTCCGATTCGGTCGGAAATCTCTCCGGGTCCGGCTCGGTCGGAGAGATTTCCGGCCTGAATCGGAATCGGCCCCTGAGTGTTTTACAACTGTGGATCTCACCTCGGCATACCACCAAGTTAGACTTCACCATGAGTCTCAAGATTTAACGGCATTTATTACTCCATTCGGCACATTTAAATATGTACATTTGCCGTTTGGATTGATATCTGCCTTCGCTGTTTTCCAGCGTGTGATGGAAAAAATGTTAGAAGGTGTATCAGGTATTAATATTTATCAAGATGATATACTCATTTATGGTGAAGATGTCACTGTTCACAATCTAGGGGTACGTGAAGTGTTGCAGAGATTCAAAGAAAATGGTGTTACTTTGAAAGCCAGTAAATGCAAATTTAATTTAACGGAAATAGACTATCTTGGTCACAAGATAATTTCAAATGGTATTGAGCCTAAAAGGGACTTGGTTGAGATCATAAACAATCTTGTCAGTCCGTCATCAAAAGAAGAAGTTGTAAATTTTTTGGGTATGACGGAGTATTACAACAAATTTATTCCCAGTTTTGCAGAGAAAACAAAAAATTTGATGGCTCTTCTAAAAAAAGGAATTTCTTTTGTTTGGAGTGATAAGTGTGAGTTAGAATTTTGCATGGTTAAGGACATGCTTAGAAAGGCTTCCAGTCTTCAGAGTTTTGAGCCAGGGCTTGAGTCTATTGTGATGTCTGATGCCGGTTCGAAAGGTCTTGGAGCTGTCTTGTTACAAAGACACAATGGTGTTGAAAGGACTATTTTGTTCATTTCCAGGGGTCTTAGAGGCACAGAACTGAACTATTCGGTCATAGAGAAGGAGGCCCTAGCTGTTTCCTGGGCTATACAGAAACTTAGAAAGTTTCTATGGGGTAACAAGTTTACAGTGAAAACTGATCATAAGCCCCTCAAAGAGATTTTTGAAAAAAAAGGCTTGGATGCAATCTCTGCAAGGATTAGGCATTGGGTTATTGGTCTACAAGAATTTTACTTTTTAGTGGAGTATGTTCCAGTTTCCAAGAATTGAGTGGCTGATTGTTGTTCTCGTTTGGTCGATTCCACTGATTCAGGTGAGGACATCACTGATGAAGAAGAGAATTTGGATGTGTGTGAGATTAGAGAGGGAATCATTGTAGAGGATGAGTGGTTGACAAAAGTCAATAAGGATCCTGTACTTCAAACTGTAGATAGGAAAATAAAAGATACCTGGTCCTACATGGACAAGAATGATGAAAATTTACAACCATTTTGGAGAGTTAAAGATGAACTATCTTTTCAGGGTGGAATTGTGTTCAGGGGGACTAGACTTGTTCCTCCTCTTTCCTTGAGGGAAGAATTGATTTCCTTAGCTCATGAGAGTCATCCAGGCAACTCAAAGACCATAGGAAGGTTGAGACTTATGTATTGGTGGCCAGGAATGGACATCCAGGTAGAGCGTGTTGTACGTGAGTGTTGCAATGCTGATAAAACCTTCAAATGTAGAGTGCAACCTATGATAATAAGAGACATTCCAAAAGAACCCTGGAAAGAAGTGTCATTCGACATTTTGGGTCCTATCCGTCTTGGAAGTGTTGACAAATATGTATTGGTCCTTTTAGACATGTTTTCCAGGTAGCCAGAAGTTGCCATTACCAATTCCATTGAGTCTCGTGATGTTATAATGTTTCTTGATCAAGTTTTTGAGAGAGAGGGTTTTCCAAATTCGATATTGACAGACAATGGAGTACAGTTAGTCTCCCATGAGATGGAGGAATTTTTGAAGGAAAGAGGCATTAGACGTAAGAAATCATCCTTATATCATCCCGAGACCAATGGTATGGTTGAAAGATTCAATAGAGTGCTGAAAGAGACCATCCAGCGTGCTGTTTCAAACAATCTCTGTTGGAAACGTGAAATTTAAGGTAAAGTGAAAAACTATAGAATAACTCCTCATTCAAGCACAGGTTTCTCCCCGTTTGAATTATTCAAAAAAAGAAAGGCTAATACTTTGGTATGTCCTCCCTGGGTAAATGACTTAAATGATGATGATTTGTCTTTTAGTCAAAAAGATGAGTTTAAAAAAGCAAAAGAACACAAGTTAGCCTCTAGGAGAAAAGTATTATTTGACTCACGTAAAGCTACCAGTAAAACAGATGTTCAGGTTGGTGATCTAGTCAAGATTAAGAACCCTCGTGGTGGTGTCAGTAGTTCAGGTTCAAAAATGTTATCTCCCATGAGGGTTATTAAACTATTTGGAAATGCTGTCAAAACGGAAGATCGCCGTATCTGGAATCTGGGTCGTGTAGTTAAACTTTTTCAAAGAAATTGTGATGCTAAGCATGTTGTAAATGTTCCTGGTGAAGTAGAAGTTGGTGACAACACTGGAGTAAGGAAGTCCTCCAGAGTATCTTATCTGAAGGAATATGTTTAATTCTCTGAAGTACTATGTTTAATTCTTTTTTTTTGTTCTTGTTGTTGGGAAAGGGGGAGGTGTGTATTATCCTATGGCTAACACTGATGTATACTGTAAATCAGTGTTAGCCCATTAGAATGTTTGGACTGCATTCTGGTTGTCCTGAGTAATAGAATGTTAGGGCTTGAAGAGAGACAGTTACTAGGAGCCTAGATCTGAGGATGATGACAGCTCAACTACTGAGGCTGGAGTGTTATGATTAATTATACTTAATAAAGTATCTTGCTCTACAATCAACCTGCTGCCTCCTACATCATTTCATAAACCCCACTCCTTTCCTTCAAAACGTAATCACAAATATAGTGCTTCAAATAATCTGGCAACCTGTGTTCCCGAACCTCTCTTTCCCTGCCAGTACCATCCCTTGAAAAGAACTTGACATCCCTGTTTTTGTCATTAGACCCTTGCCCGACACCCATGAGCAAGGGATTCTGCAATGACTTTGCTTGTTTTTGGTACAAAGCCACCCTCCCAAGATTCCATGTCTGTCCATTCTGTAACTTTTTTTTTATTTTTTTTTTATTGATTTTATTAAAGTATACATATCTTCAAAAACATAACTTGGCACATTAATATCATATAGTTATACAATCATCGAGAGTGGTATTACATGCATTTAAATAATGTGCTTCTGTGTCAATTGAACAAACAAAATCTAAAACGAGAACAGTTTCCGCCTAGAATTGTTGTCATCGCACTTATACATTCTTAGTTGTATATTTTACAGGTTTATATACCTTGAACGTTACTTGGGCTACAGTTCTGTCATCTGCAACAGCTCGCATCATTGCATCTATGCATAGTTCGACCCGTGTGACCTATGCTCAATTCCCCCCGCTCCCCTACATGTGTATCCCTGGGGCCGCGTTGTCCTAACTTTCTACAGGTCTCTTGGTATACTCCCTCTGGTGCCCAGCCACGTTGTAAATGGTTCCCATATGTCTTTTGGGCGGGATCTGCTTGGCATTAGCTCCCAATAATGGGACAATTGGTCTTTGCAGTAGGTAACAGTAGTCACCCACTCTGCAACGGTTGGGGGCGTCTTTTTTTTCCAGTGTCACGCCACTAGTCTTTTGGCCAGGAGCAACAAAATGGCTATTAGCTTCCTCCTTCCCTTAGGTGACTCTAGTACATAACCCAACAGCGCTATCAACGGAGAACATACCATGGGATAATTCGTCATGTGTCCTATATGAGTAAAGATTTCGTCCCAAAAGTTCGCTATTGGTCGGCATGCCCAAGCCAAGTGAATAAACGTGGCTCTCTGAGAGCCGCATCTCCAGCAGCACGTGTCCTGTTGTAGTCTCATGCGGTGTAGCTGCAATGATGTACGATATAAACGGTGTATATAGTTAAAATGAATCAGCCGAAGTCTGTAATTCGGCGATAAGTGTTTCAGCTGGGTACAGCAGAATGTCCACTGTTTATCTGTTATGGTGATTCCTGTGCCTTCCCATTCTATTTTTGAGCGGGCCACCGTAATAGGTGATTCCCGTTGAGTAATGCTATATAGACGTGTAATAAGTTTACGTGCTGATGGCACGGAGATAATATGTTCCAACGCTGGCAGTGTGGGGGGTATTTGCGGATACTCGTCATATCGTGCCCTGCAAGCTGCTTGTATCTGATAGTATAACAGCATATCTAGTGCTGTAGGCGAGGTCTCCTTGCACATCTGTTGTAGTGTAATGAATGTGCCATCTGGAAAAAGATCGTTGCCTGTCAGAAGCTTGTGGGATGCTGCCCTTCGTGTGGATTTTTAGATTTAGTGGCGGTGTCCATTAAAGGGGGAATGAGGGGGTTCCCACCTATTGGCATTGATGGTGCAAACAGGACCTTCAGGTGTGCCCTCTTTGCTAACCCTTGCCATGCCCATCTGAGTGTTTCTACGGTATCTATCTCTAGCTGTGGGCGTTTATACTGTTGATAGAGTGCTGTGTTTAGTGGGAGGGGGGCAACTTTGTCTAGTTCAATCGCTACATGTGGCTGGTATGGTGTGGGATGCTGCCAGTAGTGGAGGAATTGCGCTTGCGCGCAGTATGCATAGAGTTCGAAGTCTGGGGCTCCCAGCCCCCCTTGTGTGAAGGGCAGGGTTAAGATATTCCATGATATACGGGGTTGTTTACCAGCCCATATCAATTCCAATACGGTTGAGCGTAATCTTTTGAAAAAGTGAGTAGTGAGAGGCAGTGGTATATTCAAAAAGAGATATAACAGCTTTGGAAGTATTACCATCTTCGTTATCGCTATTCAGCCCACCAAGGACAACGGCAGAGTTCTCCATCTTTGCACCTTCCCTGCTAGCCAGTCCATGGCGTTCCCATAATTCGCCGACCATAGTTCCTGTAGATCCCTACTAATCCAGATCCCCAAGTATCTTAACGGGCCATCAGCCCAGGGTATGGGGAATTCTGTGTCAAAAGGGGTGGTACCGTCTGTCAAGGGCAGTATCGTTGATTTTGTCCAGTTTATCTGGATACCCGTTCTGTAACTTAATGCAACTTCCTCCTACCGACCCCACCTGAAAAGAACCCCTGAACTTGTTCAAGCCTTTATTGACACCACCAGGTTTAACTTTCACCAAGTCATCAGGTTGAATACTCCTAGTGCCACACAAATTGTTGTAGTTGGATACACCCGACGAAAAATTTGCATCATTTTTGAGCAACCAGGTGGGAACCATTTTGGTGCCAGCTTGCCTCCCCCTCATTAATTCAAAAGGAGATTTATCCATACCTTGATGTACCGTAGTGCGGTATGCCCATAACTTGTTTTTGATTTCACGTTGTACAGGAAAGTTAGAAGTTAATGCCAACTGCATAGTGCCTTTCACCAATCTATTCACCCTCTCACATAGGCCATTGCCTTATGGATTGTACAAAGATGTACACATGTGCTTCAAACCAATACTGTCAAAATATTCCACCATATCTTTTGACGTAAGTTGTGTGCCATTATCTGTAAAAGCATGGCTGAGATACCTTCCCTTCGGAACACCTCACTTAGTGGCTGATTACAATGGTGGATGGACTGGAGTCCGTCCGCCATCGTGGTGGTGACCGGGACCGTCCGCAATACATGCGGCAGTCCCGCACACCCAATTAGGATGCAACCAACACCATGGCGGTCGCATTTTGCACTTTAACATTGCGGCGGGTGCTGCTGACTGCAGCACCCGCCGTGATGTTCAAAATTCATGTTGTGCATTTCACTGCACTACGTGGCAGGCACCACACAGTGCACAAACACCACCCCCAGACACAAGGGGGGCCCGCAACGGGCCCATGAAACCAATCTCCACCAGCCTTTCAATGGCGGTTTATTAGGCTGGCTGAAGACAGCATCCTAATTTGGCGGACAGTGCTTGCTAGGCACCACCACCATTTTATGGATGGAGATCGCTCCGCCAGGCAATCGGAATGATTGCCTGTGGCGGTTCCGCGGCGGACGGTCTTTGCGTCCGCCGCGGTCTGGATCCCACCGCCATCGTAATCTGGCGGAAAATCGCGGTCCGATGTGGGAAGGACCGTCACCGCCGATCTGGCGGTGACGGTCCTTCCGCCATCGTAATCGGCCCCTTAGTACCTTGATGGTGGATTCTGTAGTGCTATTTCTCATAAATGCCACCTCCACCCACCTTGATGCCGCATCCACCAACACCACTGCAAACTTTTCACTGTCGTGCAAAGCATTGAACAGACCAATAAAATCCATACACACTTTTTGCCAAACGCCTTCTGCACCAATGACATGTTGAGATGGAACCGGTCTATCCAGACCTACTTGCAACCTCTTTTCAGACTCCTTACAACTGCTGCAGTTCTCCACCCACTCCTTCACCTGACCGTCCATCCCAGGCCACCAAAATCTTTCTTTTAAACGTCTTCCCATTAAGGTTTGACCTAGACGTCCCTCATGGGCTAAACCAATTACTCTACTTCTCACAGATTCGGGTGGTATGAACCTCTCACCCCTCAACACAACAAAATCACCCTGCGTGGAAATCTCATCCTGCAACCGAACAAAAGGTCTGAGGCCTGGTGACACAGTGCTTTCCCTTGACACTCCTTCTTTGACCATTCTCATAGCGCCAGCAAGAATATTATCCTTTTACATCCCTTCTACCCAATCCTCTCTGGTAATGGACTTGCCCAAATCCTCAGTGAGATCTTCAAGACTAGCCACAACCTCTTCTGTAATTAAGTCAGATGATGGGGCTTTGGTATCAGGTAGCCTAGACAGGCAGTCTGCCACACTGTTACACCAACCAGGTACATGTTCTACCTTACACATGAAATCTTGTAACCTAACAGCCAGACGTGCAAATCTTCCAGAACAGTTTTTTGTGCCATTAAGACCCAAAACTTTCAAGAGTGGTTTATGATCTGTTCGTAGCGTAAAGACAATACTCCACAAAAACACCCTAAAATGTCTGGTGGCCCAGGCAAGGCTAACGCCTCACGTTCAATAACCAAGTAATTTCTCTCAGTCTCAGTCAAAGAACATGAAGCAAAAGCCACAGTTCTTTCTTGCCCTGCATTTTTTTGTGCTAAAACTGCACCAATACCCAAGGAGCTGGCATCCACCGTCAAAATGGTGGGTAAACCGGGGGTAAAAGGTGCTAAGATATTAGTGTTAGCAATGTGCTCTTTGACCACATTAAAAGCTTTATGTTGTTCACCACCCCTAGTAAATTTCTTGCCTTTCCTCAGTAACTCTCTTAGAGGTTCCACCTTGTGTGCAAAGTCTTGAACAAACTTAGCATAGTATTCCACCATACCCATGCATTACCTCAATTTGTCTCTGTCATCAGGTACCTTTACGTTGACTATGGCACTAACGAAATCATGCTTGGGTTGGATGCCTTCTTTTGTGATGTGATACCCCAGATAATCAACTTCATCAACAGCAAAAACACATTTGTCTTTCGCAATGTCAATCCAGCAATGCTCAAGCGGGATAGTACCTGATCCAAGATGGTGTTATGATCTTTGACATTCTGCCCATACATCAAAATGTCATCTTGAAAAAATACCACTCGATCAATACCCTTCAAGATTTCTGTGATAATACGTTGAAATGCGCTAGCTGCTGAGCATAGGTCAAACGGAAGTCTGTCAAATTGGTAGGTGCCTTCTGTCGTAATAAACAATGTATACTTTCTTGAATCCGGATGAAGTTTTGATTTTGTGATACGCATTGCGTAAATCCAGTTTCGAAAACACTCTACTACCAGCCAAACTCAAAATGATCTCATTAATGTTTTGAAGAGGAAAACTATCCATGATGACACCCTTGTTTAGGCTCCTCAAGTCCACACAAAAACGAAGCGAGCCATCCTGTTTTTGAGTGATTACCACTGGCGACAACCATTCAGCAGCCTCCATAGTTTCAATAAACTTTTCATCCAGCATCTGTTTGGTAATATCTTTAACTTGGGCCCTGGCAGCCATGGGAACTCTCCTGGCAACATGTTTAATCGGTACAGCATCTTTTCTCAGCCTTATTTTGTGTAGGAACCCAACAGCCTCCCCCAAAACAGTATCGAAGACTTTCGCATGTAGTACACATAACTTGTTGGTCTTCCCTTGGGTCTACTCTGATGTTAAGATCATACTGGTGAAGCCACCCTAAAATGGCTGAATCTTCCGGGGCAACGTAAACTTTTCCTTCTGTTGACCTATCAGCAAATCCGATTTCTTCCTCCATATAACCCAGAACACCAATGTTAGCTCCTTGATATCCCTTCAAGATCACATCAGATGGTATCAATTTAACACCTTTACACACCGAATCACACAAGGATTTGGGAACAATGGTATAAAGTGATCCAGTATCCACCATAAGGACACTGTCTCCCCATTGATCCTGAAATTGGCCTTGGGACGAATCCTGTTCCCACTCAAATCACTTGAAGGGTTCTCCTCTCCCTTGACTACCATGGCCCTGACCTCACTGTCCTCCTCCTCCTCCACCACCGCTACTTTTTTCCCTGTAGCTTTGCAAATGCAGGCATAATGCCTCTTTTTCCCACACTTAAGGCACTCCTTGCCTATAGCAAAACGATTTTTTGAGTCAGCCAAGTGGAAAGTACTACCACACCTATGACATGTATGATTAGAGTCTTTTGCCACGAAGACATGGTACTCTTACCAGTGTTTGGTTTACCTCCGGCAATACTCCCCTTATTGGTCTTGCTGCGCACCACATTCACCTCCTCAAAACTGCTGTGTAGAGTGGCTACCTCCAATCCTTTATTGTGTTGAATGGTTTTCATTCCCCTCATACATTTTTCTGACTCTTCTGCAACTTGAGCAATCGTAATAGCTTTTTTAAAAGTGGGATTACTAGCCGCTCACAACCTCTCTTGAGATTTCTTGCTGGAGCATTGAACAATTGATTGATGTTATCCTGCATAGGATCAAATTGACACTTGGTGGATAACTCCCACAATCTGTATACAAATTCATCAATAGTTTCATTAACCTTTTGTAGTTGTGTGTAAAATTTGTGTCAACGCATAACAACATTCTCTTGCTTTGCAAATCTAGTGCGTAACCTAATAATAGCATCTTTGTAAACATCATCTACCTCCTCTCCTGAAGCTGGGAGATATTTAAAGACATGTTGGCCCTCTTTCCCTAATGCACCTAGCAATAAGGCTTTTTTACGTACAGCTGAAAATTTAGTACCATCTATGCCACTAAGTAGTTCTCAAAACAATCACACCAATCCTCCCATTCCATGGATGGTTCCCCAGCAGACATAAGAAAAGGTGGTAGTGCAGTAATAGTATATGCAATATTCATGGTGAAGGCAGACTGACCAGTGACCACTTAAAACAATTTTGACAGAACAGAAAGTGTTAATTATCGGACTAATTGCTAATGTGCTGCAGAGACAGAATAAATAATTGGGTTACACAATTGTTGTTACAACTAACATTAATTTAGATAAAAACACTACTGACACAAGGTGTGCGTGTCACCACTAATGCACGCAGTTAAATAAAAGTGCATATGCTCCCCAAATACAGCAAGGTGTGCGTGTCACCGTGATTTTCACACCTGAATGTGTTAAAGAGGTTTGCGTGTCACCGTGGGTTTAACATTGGTACACGCCAGCGGATGTGCGTGTCACCGTAGCCTTTCAATAATTATAGAAACGGTGTGTGTGTCACCGCTGCAGCAAACGTAAAATGCGCACTTGAAATAGAATTGTCTGCATTCTTGTAACACGCTGTTAGCAATTAGGGATTCTGGTGTGCGTGTCACCGCTGCAGAAAACGTAAAATACGCACTTCAAATTGAATTGTCTGCAACCTTGTGACCCGCTGTTAGCAATTAGAGATTATGGTGTGCGTGTCACCGCTGCAGATAACGTTATGTAAACGCTGCCACTGCTGTTTTTAATTAAACAGGAGGCGGGGTGGGCATGTCAACTTCAGTGGTTATCAATCCAGAAACACGGCGTGTGTGTCACCGCCACAGACACCATACCAAGCACTGCCCCTGCTGCTTTAAATTAACAACAAGCCGGGCTGGGTGTCACCGCCCCTTTGAAGAGCCTCCAATCGACTCGCAGCTCAGCCTGAGGAAAGATTAGCCTGCCCACTCCTCTCCGGGCAGCAATCACACTGGAAACTGACGTGCAGTGAGAGCGTTGTCGCAGGTGAGTGGATTAATTTTGCAAAATCCACACAGCAATCAGAAAAGTATAAACATACCTCGGCTCAGACAGATTTTAAAGTTACTGCAGGTAGTAGCACAGGTCAAACACTTCTCTAGTGTTCACAATGGACGACGCGGTGTGTCGCGGCACTGCGTAGGTTCGTTGCTTGTCAGAGTAGTCCGCTTTGCTGCCTCCCGTCATGACCTGGCACCGTTCCTTGTCCCAAAAAGTCGCCAAAAATGTCGTAAATAAAACGAGGACTTTTCTTGCATAAAGATAACGAAGTTTATTCTTTGGAGACAGCACAGACTCACGACCAGCACAGCAAGGAAACCGACAAGCTCCAACTGTCATTCTACAGAACACCGAGCACGGGGCATGGAACTCAAACTATGTCACATGCCACGAGCCGAGCAGCCAGAGGCATGCTGCCCACAAGCCAAGCGTAAAACATAACAGATAACAATGACTCCGTCCAAACTCTGCATGCAAGAGCAGGAAAATTAGATTGGGTGCAATTAGATGGAGCCCTTTCAAGTTTGGGTATTGGTGAGGTTCGAGTGAGCATATGGAAATTAGTGAAACAAAGGGGAAAGGGAAGAGAAAAAGCGAATAGGAGGGGGACAGCCAATATGAAAGGAGAGGGGGACAGACAATATGAAACAACAGAATGTGCCACCTTATGATTAAAGGTAGGAGTGGAGTGAAACAAGAGGTCGGTATTTGGCAGACATAAAATTATCAAGTGTGAGCCAAATGGATTGAATGGAGACAGGATTCCTTGAAGAGAGTGCCATGTTTTTATGTGCGCCTCTGATGTACGTGACCCATTCCCACAATGCATGGCATGAGACATTATTCAACTTCTTCCACTCTAATAAGAGGAAATTAATGGCCACGGTTAATAAAAGATCGAGTAGCGCTAAATCTTTGTCAGACAGGTCAAATGGGGAAGTGGATGGGTGTGGGCGTAACAGTATAAAAGGTATGGTTAGTGGGAAGTCCACATTAAAGATAGCCTTAGACATCTATGACTATCAGCCTAGTATGCAGCTAGCCATTTGCATGTTAAAAATGTGTTCAGTGTCCCTAGATGCTTCTTTACAAGACCAGCAAAAGTCAAAGTCATACGGTTTCAATTTGAATAGTCTGGATGGGGTCCAATAAAGGAAGAGTGAGGCAAAAAATTGTGTCTAGGTCAATTATGGATCAATCTATTCCTAAGAAGATTGGTGGAGATTTTGGGCCATACAGAAGCCGGTATGAGGGGTGCATTAGAGTTTTGAAGCTGCTTGGACCAACACTTTTGGATGGGATGAATAGAGGTGGCTTGTAAATTTTGCAACTGTGTAAAATGTTAACACCCAGTGGCCAGAGTATACATTATTAGTGACACAACAATACCAATACAATAGTATTCTAAAATGAAGAAAAACACCTCAACAAGTAGCTTTTTTTCAATGGTGCAATCAGTATTAGGCATAGTCACATTAGCAGTGAGATATTGTCAGTACACCTGTTATTATCAGCCCCCTACAGTTTTACAGACATCAAACATCATGTGCTTACAGTGACTCAGATTATAAATAAGATGTATTGTCCCCGTCATTTCATGTGGTGTCTAAGTGAAATGTTATCTCTTTTTCTTTAAAGCTTTATTTATTCAATTAATCACAGACCCATAATACAAAAGAAGCAATATCTCTGAAATGTTATCTCACTTCTGGCAGTTCTCATAGATTAATAGATTACTATGATGCAGACAACAAATTACTCTTCCGTGGGACCCAAATTTCTTTGGGCCTGGGTGTGGGGGGGCATAAGTTCAGTGCATACCTGAAGCTTACAGAATATAAGTGAGTACATCTATTGTTTATGCTTGGGAGAGCTTCCCATGCCCCAGCAGCAGACCTCCAGCCATTTGGCCATCAATAATGCCAGAGCATGAAGCATTTATACATGGTAGGTATCTCCCACACCCACCTCAGAACTGCAGCCGTTGGATCCATGGGAAAGTTATAGTCGATCAAGTGAGATAATGCAGTAATCACCTCTTGCCACTGTGGCTTAACACACCACCACAAGACCAGGTGAGATGTAAAAAATTGGCCTCCAGTTGTCCACACCTACCGCAGTTGGAGTCCATATTTCCATAACGATTTTTGGGTATAAAAATCCAGCTGCATCAATTTGGAATGTATTATGCATAGCCTTCTCCTGTGGGAAAACCAAGCCTATTTGAGCATAGCAAAATTGCAACATTGTCTTTGTTACATCAAGTCTGAATTCCTCTTCCCAGCTAGCTCTTGCGGAATGCCCTGCCACAGGTAACATATCTATTTCTGCACTGTTTAGCAAAGAGATTAGTTGCTTTGTGGTCATTATCATTGGAGCCCCGAGCCAGATGCCCAAAGACCCCAGATGGAATGGCAATGTGGCATTCCCATTCTAATTGTCAGTTGATTTCCAACTCAAATCAGTCTACTCTGAATCCCTTTGTGAGTGTGCTGAGGCAGAGTCTTTATGATATGCAAGTGTGATAGGTGATAGCTCCTCCCCCTATCAAGTCAGAGATGGCCCGTCCTACCAACAACTATCCCCCCTTTGTCTCACTTTCTGGGAGCAATAAACAAAGACCAAATGCCAGCTACACCTAGTCATGTTACCCAGGATAAAGGCACATAAAATGCCAACTTTCTAAAAGTGGCATTTTCATAATTATGACTTAAAATCCAACTTTACCATTAAAGAAGGTCTTAAATTACAATTTGTTAGAAATCAAACTCAACATTCCTTTCTGCTCCAAATTTAAAGTTATCACTTAAACCCAATGTTATCCTACGGGAGAGCAGGCCTTGCAGTAGTAAAAAATGAATTAAAGTTTTTTTTCACTACCAGGACATGTAAAACCTAAAAGTACATGTCCAACCTTTTAAATACACTGCACCCTGCCCTCCAGGCTATGTAGGGTCTACTTAGGTGTAGCTTATATGTATCAAAAAGGAAGGTTTAGGCCTGGCAATTGGTTTAACTTTCTGGGTTGAAATGGCAGTTTAAAACTCACAAGTTGCTTTGGCAGACCTGATATATGTTTGACAGGCTACTTAAGTAGGTGGCACATTTAGGGGCCGATTCCGATCTCGGTCGGAGGCGCACCCAATACTATTCGGTCGGGAAAAAAGCCATGCGAAAGCCAGTTTCCCGACCGATCCGTACAGCACACCGAACGAGCAAGTACGATGCGCACAACAGCAAAAATTCCGGCCGAGCCGTACTCACCCAAACCAGGTCCTGTTCTCCGACCGAGGCGAATCCGGAAACGCCGAATCGAGTCGCACGGAAGGGAAAATGCAGCCCCGTCCGGCCGGACAAGTACGATCGCGCTTTCCGTACGCGCCGAACCCGTCGCTACGCACGGCACGTCAAAGCATCCGGGAGAGGCGCACATAAGCTCCGGATCGCGCCACAACACGATCCACGGCTACGAGACGAACACAGCACCGACGAGGACGACGCGGCGGCGACGAGGACGAAGCGAAGCGACGAGGACGAAGCCAAGCGACGAGGACGACGCGAAGCAACGAGAAGGGCGAACGACACGAACCAACCATGAATCCCTTCGTCCCGATCATACCAATATTCTACATCTACTACCGGAACAGGCACGGACGCGTACGGCGCAGAAGGTAAGTCAGACACCAACCACAAAACACATACAACACGTACACGACACATCACACACATACACTGGGAATCTGAATATACTTACACCAGCAACAGCAGCACCATAGGGGCGGGATGCCCATCACCAATGCCACATATGCACACAGGGGCCTGAATGCGCGCCACCACCCCAACCCAGGGGGGCTGGATGCCTACCACTACTACCACCCTTAGCCAGGGTGGCAGGATGCCTACCACTACTACCACCCTCACCCACGGGGGGCAGGATGCCTACCACTACTACCACCCTTAGCCAGGGGGCAGGATGCCCACCACTACTACCACCCTCACCCAGGGGGGCAGGATGCCCACCACTACTACCACCCTTAGCCAGGGGGCAGGAAGCCTACCACTACTACCACCCTTAGCCAGGGGGCAGGATGCCTACCACTACTACCACCCTCACCCACGGGGGCAGGATGCCTACCACTACTACCACCCTTAGCCAGGGGGCAGGATGCCTACCACTACTACCACCCTTAGCCAGGGGGCAGGATGCCCACCACTACTACCACCCTCACCCAGGGGGCAGGATGCCCACCACTACTACCACCCTCACCCAGGGGGGCAGGATGCCTACCACTACTACCACCCTTAGCCAGGGTGGCAGGATGCCTACCACTACTACCACCCTTAGCCAGGGGGCAGGATGCCTACCACTACTACCACCCTTAGCCAGGGGGCAGGATGCCCACCACTACTACCACCCTTAGCCAGGGGGCAGGATGCCCACCACTACTACCACCCTCACCCAGGGGGCAGGATGCCCACCACTACT
Organism: Calotriton arnoldi; assembly: GCA_963921515.1. Lineage (NCBI taxonomy): Eukaryota > Metazoa > Chordata > Amphibia > Caudata > Salamandridae > Calotriton > Calotriton arnoldi. The sequence goes on from CAWUFW010017271.1 coordinate 174,264, forward strand.
ACCACCCTTAGCCAGGGGGCAGGATGCCCACCACTACTACCACCCTTAGCCAGGGGGCAGGAAGCCTACCACTACTACCACCCTTAGCCAGGGGGCAGGATGCCCACCACTACTACCACCCTTAGCCAGGGGGGCAGGATGCCTACCACTACTACCACCCTTAGCCAGGGGGCAGGATGCCTACCACTACTACCACCCTTAGCCAGGGGGCAGGATGCCTACCACTACTACCACCCTTAGCCAGGGTGGCAGGATGCCTACCACTACTACCACCCTTAGCCAGGGGGCAGGATGCCCACCACTACTACCACCCTCACCCAGGGGGCAGGATGCCCACCACTACTACCACCCTCACCCAGGGGGCAGGATGCCCACCACTACTACCACCCTCACCCAGGGGGGCAGGATGCCCACCACTACTACCACCCTTAGCCAGGGGGCAGGAAGCCTACCACTACTACCACCCTCACCCACGGGGGGCAGGATGCCTACCACTACTACCACCCTTAGCCAGGGGGGGCAGGATGCCCACCACTACTACCACCCTCATCCAGGGGGGGCAGGATGCCCACCACTACTACCACCTTCACCCAGGGGGCAGGATGCCCACCACTACTACCACCCTTAGCCAGGGGGCAGGATGCCCACCACTACTACCACCCTCACCCAGGGGGGCAGGATGCCCACCACTACTACCACCCTTAGCCAGGGGGCAGGATGCCCACCACTACTACCACCCTCACCCAGGGGGCAGGATGCCCACCACTACTACCACCCTTAGCCAGGGGGCAGGATGCCCACCACTACTACCACCCTTAGCCAGGGGGCAGGAAGCCTACCACTACTACCACCCTCACCCACGGGGGCAGGATGCCTACCACTACTACCACCCTTAGCCAGGGGGGCAGGATGCCCACCACTACTACCACCCTCACCCAGGGGGGCAGGATGCCCACCACTACTACCACCCTCACCCAGGGGGGCAGGATGCCCACCACTACTACCACCCTTAGCCAGGGGGCAGGATGCCCACCACTACTACCACCCTTAGCCAGGGGGCAGGATGCCTACCACTACTACCACCCTTAGCCAGGGGGCAGGATGCCTACCACTACTACCACCCTTAGCCAGGGGGCAGGATGCCTACCACTACTACCACCCTTAGCCAGGGTGGCAGGATGCCTACCACTACTACCACCCTTAGCCAGGGGGCAGGATGCCCACCACTACTACCACCCTCACCCAGGGGGGCAGGATGCCCACCACTACTACCACCCTCACCCAGGGGGGCAGGATGCCCACCACTACTACCACCCTCACCCAGGGGGGCAGGATGCCCACCACTACTACCACCCTCACCCAGGGGGGCAGGATGCCTACCACTACTACCACCCTTAGCCAGGGGGCTGGATGCCTACCACTACTACCACCCCCACTCATAGGATGGACAATGCATGACACAACAAGCACACCACAACCTAGGGAATGCAAGATTAAGACATCCCCCCACCACCATGACAAGCGTGTGAGCAGGCTGTGTCAAATGCCTACAACACCGAACATGACTTTGAACATACAATGTGACCCCCTAGCACATGTGCCACACATATATGTGTGTGGCACCCACAATGCAAGCAGCCCATGACCATTGTGGCAATGGGGCCTAAACCCCCATCATCACAGTGACCAAAAGGTAAGTGTGGGGTCCATAGCTGAAGCACATTTTGACCATTGTGGCAATGGGGTCTAAACCCCCATCATCACAGTGACCAAAAGGCAAGTGTGGGGTCCATAGCTGAAGCACATTTTGACCATTGTGGCAATGGGGTCTAAACCCCCATCATCACAGTGACCAAAAGGTAAGTGTGGGGTCCATAGCTGAAGCACATTTTGACCATTGTGGCAATGGGGTCTAAACCCCCATCATCACAGTGACCAAAAGGGAAGTGTGGGGTCCATAGCTGAAGCACATTTTGACCATTGTGGCAATGGGGTCTAAACCCCCATCATCACAGTGACCAAAAGGTAAGTGTGGGGTCAATAGCTGAAGCACATTTTGACCATTGTGGCAATGGGGTCTAAACCCCCATCATCACAGTGACCAAAAGGTAAGTGTGGGGTCCATAGCTGAAGCACATTTTGACCATTGTGGCAATGGGGTCTAAACCCCCATCATCACAGTGACCAAAAGGCAAGTGTGGGGTCCATAGCTGAAGCACATTTTGACCATTGTGGCAATGGGGTCTAAACCCCCATCATCACAGTGACCAAAAGTTAAGTGTGGGGTCCATAGCTGAAGCACATTTTGACCATTGTGGCAATGGGGTCCAAACCCCCATCATCACAGTGACCAAAAGGGAAGTGTGGGGTCCATAGCTGAAGCACATTTTGACCATTGTGGCAATGGGGTCCAAACCCCCATCATCACAGTGACCAAAAGGTAAGTGTGGGGTCCATAGCTGAAGCACAATTTGACCATTGTGGCAATGGGGTCTAAACCCCCATCATCACAGTGACCAAAAGGGAAGTGTGGGGTCCATAGCTGAAGCACATTTTGACCATTGTGGCAATGGGGTCTACACCCTCATCATCACAGTGACCAAAAGGTAATTGTTGACAAAGAAAGAGCTGCAACTGCCAAACTGCATGGATCATTCCTGGTCACAGAACCAAAAACTCATCTGTGGCAAAGTAGTGTATGTGTCCCATTGCAACATAAATTGGGGGAGCCAAATACTGCAGTGCAAATGAAACATTCCTTTGGCCATGTGCAGACAAACAACACCCATGGGGGCTGAGACCGTCAACAGTCATCAATGACACAATGACAGAAGTGACCATCAGAATGCAGAACCACATATTTGCACCAATGGGCACACAAATGCAGATACCCTGTGGAGACAGCAGATGTGAGGTGAACAGATACCATACCATGGCAGCAATGGGACACACAAACCATGATCACTGTGCTGACCGATGACCTAGGAGTCCCAGGGACAGCAGGGGAAACACACCAAACAACATACAGCCAATGGCACACCCAAGATATGCCAATGCAGTGGTGCAGATGCACAAACACAAACAGGCAGACCAACACTGTCATCATACACAGCAGGTGAGGGGTGGGGGTGCCAGTGTCCCCAGGCAACAACACAACACATGAGGAGAGCTGAATACCAATCATACAGATGTGCATACACTGCCACACTAAGGTAACTCATGGATCCAAATCCCCTATGTGGGCAAGCAGGCATTGACAGGTGAGAGGGAGCACAAAACACACATGTCACACAGGCACGTAGGAACAACAACTGACACAGCAAGTCACAGACACACCACAGCACCACCCCCAGGGCCCCCACAATGTGGTGACCCTGGGCTGAATAAAAATACCACTGTGATGACAAAGCTAAATGTCGTTCACACTGTGAACCACAGTCAGGTGTCCTGAGCAACAAACTACCATCACACCTACACAAGCACAAATCAATCAGCATGGCCAGTAAGCCAAGGCCAACATGGAGGCAGGGGACTAGCCGGGCAACAACTCTCATCTGCACACGCTCAAGACCACACCCCTCGACCTCCAACAATGTGCAGCAGTGAAGTACACATGCACTGGTGACATTGCACATGCACCCATGACTATTCCAGGGTGGTGGGTGGGAACCAAGGTGTAGAAACACATCACACATGGACACTCAACAAGACTCCTGAATGTCTGACACACTGCACACTACGCTGTACATGGACATGACGGCAATACCACACCGACCAATGGGATCCCAGCCACAGTCACACACCAATGAAGAAGCCAAGGTCACCCACAAAGAACACACATAGACAACAACCAACATTGCAGCCCGGACCCTAAGGAGTGCCAGCAGTCACACACACAACGTGTCACAATCACTGAAAGATAACACAAACTGGAAATCACATGACAGGGGCAAACAACAAGTGCCAAAGGGAAACCTGACTGTGACCCATCTGCGTCAGCACACAAACTCTGCCCTGACAGCAAACACACCTATGGGTGACACCCTGATGACCAGTAATGTGCCATGCACCCACATCACAGAGAACACAGGGAGAAGACTTTGGGGGAACATAGCTCAAGTCAGCAAGCATCACAAACAGGTACAACACTAGGGATCACAGCATGCGCAGATGAATGGAAGTGAACACACAGACATGCACATACAACACACACCTTGGGCGCAGGCAATGTCACACGTGTACACACTGCCATGAGGGGACTCCACTCCTGTGTGAGGAAAGCTGTGCCATATGTTGCCTCAGTAGGGCCCCATCATGTCAGCTGAGCACTTGGTCACACAATCAACAATTAGCACCAAATGAGGGCTCCCATCACATCAGCCTGGTCATGGATGTGCCAACGGAATCATCAGCACAGATCCAACACACTTGTATAGCAATGTTGCACTGACTACACGGATGAGTCCCTCCCCATTGATGCCCAAACCTGCATGTCCACTGGAGATGGCAACACGGTCAGGGAAGTAGACAAATGCAACGATGGCAGGCACAACAGATGTGCAGGGGTGGAAGCCACAGATATGAAATTGCCAATGTAAGTAGGAAACCCATTGCCAAATACTGAACACATGACACCCTCAGATGCTGCTATTGATGACATGGATACACCACATGATAGGACACATTCCCCCTGGACCACATGGGTTCCTGCACAGTAACACTTCATAATCATGAGACCAGATATCACCATCACTGCAGCAAGGGCATGGTTAGCTGCACCAACAACATGTACATCTGAAGCATGAGCACTAGAGAAAAGAAAGTTGCTTTATTCAGCATATGTGTTGTTTGATAACGACGTCCAGAAGAAATTAGAGCAAAGGCCAATGGCCAGTCCATTGTCAAAGTTCAAACAGGGTGACACTGGCAGATGTCACCCTACGCATGCCTGCACAATACCAGGGACAATCCACTAGGAGGGGCAACCGGGGGGCAGGCCAGGCACCGCAGGGACAGGATCAGGGCTCACCAGGGGGAGTCAGGGAAGGGGTGGTGGGTGCTGGAGAGCCACTGACAACTGCAGTGGAGGTGTCTGACATGGTGTGTGCCGGCACAACTGGGGGGCATGACACAGATGTCGTGGGTGCCGGCACAACTGCAGTGGACCCTGCAGATGGGGTGGACAGGTCCGCCACTGCAGTGCCCAAGTCAGACAGGGTGGTAGTGGACTCCACTGCAGTGCCTACCTCCAGGGGAGGAGAATGGGGAACAGGCAAGGTGGGTTGGACAGAGGGGAGGACACCCTCACCACATCAGTGGCACAGACAAGCGCAGCGGGGGTGTGGTGCTGGGAGAGCAAGTGGCAGGGGGAGAAGGCCGGAGCATCTTGGGGATGGTATATCTGTGGGTGGGGGAACCTGGGGCAGGGTGTGGTGGGGGCACCTGTGCAGTGGGGGCCTGAGGGATGGAGGACGGAGACCTTGTGCCTGAGCTGCAGGGCGGTGGCGGGGTCTTGCTCTTAGCACTCCGGGGGACTTGCGGGTGGGGGCCTCAGTCCGTCTGCGCCTGGGGGAGGGTGTCCGGGGGCGAGGGGCACTCTGCTCCGTGTGGGTGGGCTTCCTCTTCCCCCGGGATGCTGGAGCAGCTTCATCGGTGGGGAAGAGGCCGAGGTCACAGAGGAAGAGCTGCTGTGACTTTGGGGTTGCAGGTGAGGCAAGGGAGGGTGCTTTGGAGGGAGAGGGAACTGAGGACTGCGCAGTGCATGTGGATGCGTGTGTGTGTTCCAGGGCCCCATCCCCTGTGAGTCTGGCTTCAGTCCCCTGAATGTGCGTGCGTGTGCGTTTTGTCATTGGCGTGTGTGTCAGTGTGCTGGATGTGTGTGTGCTGGTGTGTGCCTGTGCCAGTGTGTGTGTGCCTGGGATGGGTAAGGTGCTGGGGAGTGTGGATGGAGCAGAGGCAGGAGGGGTGAGGGACCGTTTGAGGAGGGACACTGCTGCCGTCAGGGAGGAGTCCATGGACCTATTGCCCCTCTGTAGGTCAGACATGCCCGATGAGATGCCCTCCATGAACGACACCAGCTGAGTCAACAGCGCGGTGTGCGCATGGAGGACACTCAGCATGGCTGTCTGCCCTACATGGAGCTGGCGAAGGAGGTACACAGACTCCTCACTCAGGGCAGCAGGGGACACAGGGGCAGGGGTGCGGTGCCTGGCTCAAAGGAGACACGCTCCCGGACATGGGAGCCTCCACGGACCTGGGGAATGGGAGCCGATGGGAGGGCGGTGGTGGTGCTGGTGGTGGCGGGGACAGCAACACTAGCTGGGGTGTGGTGGCTGCTGACACCCGCCTCCACAAGGGAGTCATCCTCCGAGTTGCTCTGGTCCTCAGCTGAGGTGGATGCTGCTGAGGACTCCTCGGTGTGGCTCCCCTCGCCCTCCGTGCCACTGGGTCCCTCCGACCACTCCTCGGCTGCTGACCCAGTCTGGCTCTCCGGCTCCTCCTGGTCCGTGGAGCTGTCCCCTTCCGTGGCCGTGGATGTATCTGCAAACAATGGGGAAACAGACAGACATCAGTCACCTGCACATAACGCACACACCACTGTGAGCACAGCACATCACAGAGCAAGCCCTGGCATCATTAGTTGTACATTGCTAAAAGTGCACTAATTGAACAGGAGAAGTCAATTGTCAGTCTGATGCCAAGCATGGCACTCACATCCCACATGGCCTTGCACCCATCTGTCTGGTGTCTGTTGGATTGCAACACCCCAGTGTTGACACATGCACCAAGTACACAGTAGTTGGACAGTGCAGAGGACACGGTGTGGACACATCACAGCTCTTGCCACTGAGTCAGTACAGGTTTACGGATGTAAGGGATGCCCAGAGTCAAATAGGAAATGCATGTGATGCATACCAGCGACAGACACCATGATGCACCCATGTCCTGATAGCCAGCGCCACTATGGTGTGCATGTAGCACATGTCACTCCCCTGCAGGATCACCAATCAGTAGACACATGCCATGGCGGAGGCATGACTGCAAAGTCATACATCACTGTCTCAGTGATGTATGACTTTGCAGCCAGACAACAACACTCTGCACTGTGTCACAATAGTAGGTCATGGGGAATGCAAGTCCTGGAGCTGCACAAGTGCACATGTACATCCCCCCACAACACATCCTCTTAACCCTCATCTGTCCAGGTCATACCTATTGGACATATGGGAGACCTGTGACACTACCCTCTGAACCTGAGCCCCTCACACTCTGCTGTGCATGGGGAACAGCTGCCTGAACTTCACATTTACATGCCCCAGTCTGCATGGGCAGCTGATCAGACACCTATGTGTCACACAAGTATCGTCTCCTATGGTCACATCTCCAGTGGCATGCTGAGCCCCTACCAAGAAACTCCACAGCAGTCCTGGTGACTAATCCACAGCACACTGACACAGAGGCAGACACCTGAGGGGTCAAATCACTGTGCACAATGTGTCCGCTGATACACGGGAGTGGGAGTACAGAGTGTATTGTATGGCCTGGAGTAGGCATGACTGTCCAGCCCCACATGAATGAGGGATGAGCCCTGGACTGTAGGCAGCTGGCTAAGTATGTGTGACACACGTCATATACATACTCCTGGGGCCCAAACATTGTTCCTACCCGCAGCATGGGTGTGTGCCAGGTACCCCAGCCACATGTGGTGGATCAGCTCAGCAATTGGACCACAGATCAAAGTAACACGCTGAATACATGTCAGAATACAGGCATTGTGTAAGCAATGGACCCACCCATGATGCCCACCACAGAGTCAGGGAAACAGATGCTGTCTCCCACCTTGAGTCAAGCAAACTGCAAGGACACAGTCCTAAGTGACAGAATTCCCTGCATGTAAGGGCCACACCTGGGTATCAGATGAGGAGTGGGCAGTGCACAATAGAGGGACATGGCTCCTGGACAACATGACTGCTGTACTGTGGCAGTTCAACCTGGCCCGAGGAGGGCACATAGCATGTTAGACAGAGTACACAGTGCAGTCTTTGACTCACCCCTCCTTGCTGCTCTCTGGCCTTCAGCTGCCCATCCAGGTCTGGAAAGACCACCGCCAGGATCCTGAGCATGTGGGGGGTCAGGGTCCGTGTTCCGCCCCTCCTGCGAGGAGGCGACAGCTTCAGCTGGACCCGTGCAATCCTCCGGGTCCAGCCCCGAAGGTCCTGCCACCTCTTTTGGCAGTTGCGGATCCGGCGCTTGTAGACCCCCACGGACCGGACAGCCCGGACGATGTCCTTCCAGATCTCATGCTTCCGATGGGCAGAAGCCTGTCAGGATGACAAAGTGATAAGGCCATTACTACACATGCAACATATCCGTGCATGACACAGTTGCATATACATGTCGCAATCACAGGGGCACATGGTGTACCCAGGCAGTGCACGGCTGCCCATGGACAGTTTTCCAGAAGTCACTACATGGTATCATTGCATGGGGAGTAAAACCCTGTTCAGAAGCACTGTCACTGCACCATACCTGTCCAGTGCAAGTCACTACACACTATGGGGGTGACAACTACTCAGTGAGCCTGCTAGCCAGTGGTGTGCTGACTCTCAGCCTTGCTAGTCAGACAAAATGCACATTCAGAAAGGCAGTGCACAGAACACTCACCTGCTCCCCTGGTGTCCCATACAGCTTGCTGTACTGTGGAAGTAGGCTGTCCAGCAGGGCCTGGTTCTCCTCAAGGCTGAAGGCTGGGGCTCTCTCCACAGTACGTGCCATTGCAGGGTCCAGAGGGGCAGAAACAGCAGCAGTGCAGTGGCAGATGTCGTCCTGGAGCATGTAGTGCAGGCAAGTGGGCTCTCAGGGGAACATGCAGCAATATATATGTGCTGGAGAGGCAGATACTGTCCCTTGTGTCCAAAGTGATAGGTCCAAGTCGTTTGCATCTTCTGAATCTGGCCAATCCATGGAATAGCAGCACCAAAACACGCCCACAGCATCCTTCAAAATTTCAACTTCATGACATACATGATTTTGCAACATTGTTGTGAGTGACCAACTGATTTTCCAGCAACCGACTCGTTCGAATATTCGAAAACGCGTCCGTTGCCAGGCAAGCCCATTGTCAATGGGTGCGCACCGATCGGTCCATTGAGGTACAACGCGCACAGGGGTACAACGCGTACCCGCACACATTGAATGCAATGGGCCGGCCGGAGGCACCGATCGGTCCATTGCTGTTCAACGCGCACAGGGGTACAACGCGTACCCGCACACATTGAATGCAATGGGCCGGCCGGAGGCACCGATCGGTCCATTGCTGTTCAACGCGCACAGGGGTACAACGCGTACCCGCACACATTGAATGCAATGGGCCGGCCGGAGGCACCGATCGGTCCATTGCTGTTCAACGCGCACAGGGGTACAACGCGTACCCGCACACATTGAATGCAATGGGCCGGCCGGAGGCACCGATCGGTCCATTGCTGTTCAACGCGCACAGGGGTACAACGCGTACCCGCACACATTGAATGCAATGGGCCGGCCGGAGGCACCGATCGGTCCATTGCTGTTCAACGCGCACAGGGGTACAACGCGTACCCGCACACATTGAATGCAATGGGCCGGCCGGAGGCACCGATCGGTCCATTGCTGTTCAACGCGCACAGGGGTACAACGCGTACCCGCACACATTGAAAGCAATGGGCCGGCCGGAGGCACCGATCGGTCCATTGCTGTTCAACGCGCACAGGGGTACAACGCGTACCCGCACACATTGAAAGCAATGGGCCGGCCGGAGACACCGATCGGTCCATTGCTGTTCAACGCATCACTGTACATGTGACTGGCATATGTCAGCATGCCTGTCTCAGATGGACATATGCCAGCCACAGATAGCTCCCAGGGAGTGAGGGGCACACCTACATCACAACAGCCTGTCCAAACCTTATCATAAGGCATGTAAGGCTGCATTTCCTATTGTGTGTATGTTGGTGTACATGTTGTCCTGTGGGTGTCACCTGTGGGCAGCCACCCCCAGGCTGTGCACGTGTTAATGGGGACAGGATCCTGGGTGTTACGTGTACGTGACCACTGTGATGTGCAACTGTTCATATCTGTGCATGTGCCATGGTCACATTTCACAGTGGTGTTTGTGTATGTCATGTCACATACCCCGTGAGTCCCATGTGGGACGGTATGTTTGAGCCAGGGTGTCCCAGTGGCACAATAGTGATGGCCCTCCACAGTCTTTGTGCATGTAGTGTTTACAATGTCTCTGATTTCATGTGCACAATGGGAGACAGTCTCCACATCCACGTTGTGTGTGCATGGACTCTGATGTTGTGCGTGTGTGTCACAGACGTCCATGGCTCTCCTGCCATGGCAAGTGTGGCCACTACCTGTGGGGGTCATGTTTGTTTTGTTGTGGTGTACACATGATACTCCAGGTGATGCCAGTGTCCATGTGGCATTACAGGGTCCCTGGGAATGTGCCTGTCGTTGAGCTGTGGTGCCTGGGGCACATCTGTCCTCACATGTCACTGGGGGGTGACTGTGACACAGCATCATGATATCCAATGGGCCAACCTGGGACAAATTGATGCCACCTGTAGGACCGTGTTGACAGATGTTGGCCATGTATGTACCATACATGTCGTTCCGGTACTGCACACTTCATGTAGTTGTGCCTCATGATGATGTATGTTGGGATCTTGAGTGTGTTCAATGCCGCATATGTGGGGTGACTGACGATCTTGCTTACTTCTCCTCTGCACTGCAGGGCTCCTGCTGTCCATCGGCCATTCCCAGACCTGGCAACGATGGTGGAACGGGACAGCATCCGACGGTACCGCTTCACCAGGCAGCTGATTGAGGATTTGGCAGTGCAGTTGTCCCCACATTTGCAGCCTGGCCGGCCGTATCCTACAGCGCTGACCCCCAAGGTGAAGGTGATGGCAGCCCTACACTTCTTTGCCACCGGTACCTTCCAACATACTGTGGCGTCTGCTGGTGGGATGTCACAGACCATGTTCAGCCGTGTGCTCCGCGATTTCTTGGCGGCAATGTTGCTCTTCCTGAACCGGTACATCTATTTCCCTAGACTGCGACGACTCACTGACGTGAAGAGTGACTTTTATGCCCTGGGGAGGATGCCGCATGTCATTGGCTCCATTGATGGGACACATGTGGCTTTGGTACCACCACAGGCCCAGGAGCAGGCCTACAGGAACCGCAAGCACTACCACTCGGTCAATGCACTGGTGGTGTGTCTTGCAGACATGACCATCACACACGTGTGTGCCCGTTTCCCTGGTTCAGCACACGATGCCTTTGTGATGAGGAGTAGTCGCATCCCCAGGTTGATGGCACAGATGCAGAACCAGCGTGCCTGGCTTGTCGGTGTGTACTGACTTTGTGCCATTGTGTGTGATCTGATCTGTAGTATTCCGCCCACTTTTCCAAGTCAGCTGATGTGCACTTGTCTGTCCGTAGGTGACTCGGGATACCCCAACATGCCGTGGTTGCTGACACCCCTCAGGAACCCTGTGACACCTGCCCAGATGCGCTACAATGAGGCACATGGTCGGACCAGGAGAGTGATTGAGCGGACCTTTGGTCTCCTGAAGAGCCGCTTCCGCTGCCTGGACAAGACCGGAGGGTCCCTCCCATATGCCCCTGCGAAAGTGTGCAAGATTATCATCGTCTGCTGCATGCTCCACAACCTGGCAGTGCGGAAGGAGTTGCCTCTCATCCAGGATGACGATGACCAACATCCGCCACCTGTGGAGGATCCTGGCCTGGACCACGATGCCAGTGACGATGATGATGATGATGGTGATGGTGATGTCCGCACACAGCTCATCACCAACTTCTTTAGCTGAATGTGAGTATCCTGAGGTGTCATGTGAATGATGTGAGTTGGCATGATGTGTGGGTGGTGCTCTGGTGCTGTTGGAGTGTGTCCATGGGCTACTTGACAGGATGTGTGTTGCGATGTGTGGTGACAGGTGGGCTGTACTCCCCAACAGTGTTGACATGCTAACTTGGTTCTGGGTGGGTATCTTGTAACATGTATTGTGCATGAGTTTTGCTGTTCTGTCCTGTACTGCATTGCTTTTGACTGTGTGTCATTTCTGTCCTTCACAGGGTACTTTCAGATTCGTTTGGTCAACTGTGTCCACCGACGACGTGATTGCACATCCAGGCTGGTAGCTGTTGTGTCCCTACAGGTGATGTGCGCCACACCCATGGACTTCCTTCTGTCTACAGTTGTTGACTGTGTGCCCGCTACCAGGTGGGGTTACCTTGCATCTGTAGTGGTTACGGCATGTTGCTACTGTGTAATAAACCTGTGCTTCACTTAGTGATGTGCGTTGTCTGTGGTCACACATTTGACTGCCATTTGCTTACTGCACCTGTGGGCTACTTGACTACAACTGGGAATGGGTGTGGTGTCTGTGCATTGCACCATCTTCCCTGGCAACATCAGTGTAGGCAATGAGTCAGATGGCCTAGGTGTGTATGTGTTGTGTAGCCCTGGTGGTGTGTCTCCCTCATATGTGTCACGTTGCCTGTACTCACATGCCTGTGTTGTCCTTGCTGTTGCAGTTCGCATACACAGTGTAATTTTGCAGTTCATCATCCCCATAACAGCACCCACGTTGGAATCACGACAGAGGCAAGTATGGTGTATTATTGTGTTTATTGTGATACATCTGTGATAATAGTGCATAGGATGGATTGTGCTGTACATGAATCTTGCAATCCCAAGTTCCTAGATGAATAGAAAGTCCAGGTAGACAGGATCCCCAGTATCGGGGCCACAGTTGTCTGACACATTGTTCCAACTTGTACTCCCCATGCAATGTGTGGGAGTAGTGTTGCCATCAACAGGGTGAACAGTCTGTGCACAAAGGCGAAAATCCAGAACAGGTTCAGGCTTCCTGGGAGTTGCGCTTGGCCATCAGCCTCTCACTTTCCCCTCCTCGGACGACCCCTCTTCTTGGGGGGGGGCCCTCAAGTGCAGGCTGCTGCGGTGCAGGGGACTCTCCGCCAGAGTCCTCCTCCCTCCCTGTGGCAGTTGCAGTTTGTTCGGTACCAGATGTTGTTGGCACACAGGGAGGTGTGGACTGGTTGCTGTTCATCTGGCGGAGGCATTGTAAAATGTCCCTGTGCACCGCTGTCATCTCATGTAGTACATCCCACTTGGACTCCACGCGGGACATGTGGGAGTCCACACGTGACATGTGTGACTCCACGTCGGACATGTGGGAGTCCAAGCGGGCATGATGGGCAGCCTGCTGCTGTTTGATGTCTCTGAGGAGCCCCACTACCTGGCTGAGCTCTCCGGTGCTGGACTGGTACGCATCAGCTATGCGTACCAGTTGTGGGTCTTCATGCACACCAGCAACGTCTGCAAGCAGCGACCTCTGTCTCCCACCCCTCCCACCACCCCTGCTGACATGTGCAGTGTGTGCAGTTGCACGCACAGATAACCCTGGTCCACCTTGGGGGTTGGTGGTGGTGGTGGTGTCCATGGCCCCAGGTTGGTCCAGGGTCACTGCGCTGGTGTTGTTCCTTATTCTGTCCATGTCGGCAGGGATGGTATTCGTGGTGACAGTCGTTGGAGGGGTGGGTGCAGGGGGTGCAGCTGGTGGACCTGCTGGTGCTGCAGCTGGTGGTCCTGCTGGTGCAGCATGTTGACTTGCACCGGATGTGCCAGGTTGTTCTTCATCGTCCGAGGAGGACAGAGGCTGTACGACGCCAGTGAGCTCGGCATCCTCTTGAGCCTGGGACTGGGACTCCTCAGCGTCTGCTGCTGTGTCCCTATCATCACCTGTTTTTGGGAGACACAAACAATGTATGTCATGTTTCTGCAGGCATCAGTGGTTGACACACCTGACAGTTGTGACTGTGCCTCGGGGTGCGGGCCTGTACATTGTATTGTCCTAAGTCGTCACAGTCAGGGGTTGATATTGGTGTGGCACATTGTCCTGCATTATTTGGGCATTTCTATGTATTCTCTGGGGTGTGAACATGGTCTGCATTGATTGTGTTTGGTTGACAGCCAGACCTCCTTCCCACCCACCCACCCACCCAGTCAGTTATCCCACCATGGAACGTGCTTGCATTGCAGGGAGTGTAAGTTGTCTCTCAGGATGTCAGTCAGTGGTGTCCTGCTGTTTGTTGGTGCACAGTTGGCAGCAGGGCCTTGTGCTCCCCACAGCAGTAGCCAGTGTCAGCCATCTTGTGAGTCCTTCTCCACTCCCTGTGATGTGAGCATGGTTCAGGGTGGTGTTGATGGGACAGTTGTGGGGGTGACCAATATCAGTGACTACGACTCCCATCATGCTATTGCCTCCACCCCTCTTCCCAGCATGCCCATGCTTCCTTCCTTTTGACTCTGCTTCCCTGTGGGGTGGGCTGGCTGTGCTGACAGGATGGCTGGGAGTGTTGTCCTGGCAGTTGTTTGGCTAAGAGTCCCAAGAGTGTCCCTGTGCTTCACACAACATAACCCAGGGTGGTGGTGCTTTGTGGGATCTTGTGTTAGGATGGAGGGCATTGCATTCTACCAGGTGGGTACTGTGGAGTTTGTGTTGGGGGTGTGAGGGGAGGTGCTGGTGACTATGGTCAGTGCTGCAAGTCCCCCTTCCCACCCAGCCAGCCAGATATCCCACCATGGAACGTGCTTGCATTGCAGGGAGTGTAAGTTGTCTCTCAGGATGTCAGTCAGTGGTGTCCTGCTGTTTGTTGGTGCACAGTTGGCAGCAGGGCCTTGTGCTCCCCACAGCAGTAGCCAGTGTCAGCCATCTTGTGAGTCCTTCTCCACTCCCTGTGATGTGAGCATGGTTCAGGGTGGTGTTGATGGGCCAGTTGTGAGGCTGAGCAATGTCTGTGACTACGACTCCCATCATGCTATTGCCTCCACCCCCTTCCCAGCATGCCCATGCTTCCTTCCTTTGACTCTGCTTCCCTGTGGGGTGGGCTGGCTGTGCTGACAGGATGGCTGGGAGTGTTGTCCTGGCAGTTGTTTGGCTAAGAGTCCCAAGAGTGTCCCTGTGCTTCACACAACATAACCCAGGGTGGTGGTGCTTTGTGGGATCTTGTGTTAGGATGGAGGGCATTGCATTCTACCAGGTGGGTACTGTGGAGTTTGTGTTGGGGGGTGTGAGGGGAGGTGCTGGTGACTATGGTCAGTGCTGCAAGTCCCCCTTCCCACCCAGCCAGCCAGATATCCCACCATGGACTGTGCTTGCATTGCAGGGAGTGGAAGTTGTCTCTCAGGATGTCAGTCAGTGGTGTCCTGCTGTTTGTTGGTGCACAGTTGGCAGCAGGGCCTTGTGCTCCCCACAGCAGTAGCCAGTGTCAGCCATCTTGTGAGTCCTTCTCCACTCCCTGTGATGTGAGCATGGTTCAGGGTGGTGTTGATGGGACAGTTGTGGGGGTGACCAATATCAGTGACTACGACTCCCATCATGCTATTGCCTCCACCCCTCTTCCCAGCATGCCCATGCTTCCTTCCTTTTGACTCTGCTTCCCTGTGGGGTGGGCTGGCTGTGCTGACAGGATGGCTGGGAGTGTTGTCCTGGCAGTTGTTTGGCTAAGAGTCCCAAGAGTGTCCCTGTGCTTCACACAACATAACCCAGGGTGGTGGTGCTTTGTGGGATCTTGTGTTAGGATGGAGGGCATTGCATTCTACCAGGTGGGTACTGTGGAGTTTGTGTGAGGGGGGTGTGAGGGGAGGTGCTTGTGACTATGGTCAGTGCTGCAAGTCCTCCTTCCCACCCAGCCAGCCAGATATCCCACCATGGAACGTGCTTGCATTGCAGGGAGTGTAAGTTGTCTCTCAGGATGTCAGTCAGTGGTGTCCTGCTGTTTGTTGGTGCACAGTTGGCAGCAGGGCCTTGTGCTCCCCACAGCAGTAGCCAGTGTCAGCCATCTTGTGAGTCCTTCTCCACTCCCTGTGATGTGAGCATGGTTCAGGGTGGTGTTGATGGGCCAGTTGTGAGGCTGAGCAATGTCTGTGACTACGACTCCCATCATGCTATTGCCTCCACCCCCTTCCCAGCATGCCCATGCTTCCTTCCTTTTGACTCTGCTTCCCTGTGGGGTGGGCTGGCTGTGCTGACAGGATGGCTGGGAGTGTTGTCCTGGCAGTTGTTTGGCTAAGAGTCCCAAGAGTGTCCCTGTGCTTCACACAACATAACCCAGGGTGGTGGTGCTTTGTGGGATCTTGTGTTAGGATGGAGGGCATTGCATTCTACCAGGTGGGTACTGTGGAGTTTGTGTTGGGGGGGTGAGGGGAGGTGCTGGTGACTATAGTCAGTGCTGCAAGTCCCCCTTCCCAGCCAGCCAGCCAGCCAGATATCCCACCATGGAACGTGCTTGCATTGCAGGGAGTGTAAGTTGTCTCTCAGGATGTCAGTCAGTGGTGTCCTGCTGTTTGTTGGTGCACAGTTGGCAGCAGGGCCTTGTGCTCCCCACAGCAGTAGCCAGTGTCAGCCATCTTGTGAGTCCTTCTCCACTCCCTGTGATGTGGGCATGGTTCAGGGTGGTGTTGATGGGACAGTTGTGGGGGGGCAATATGTGTGACTGCGACTCCCATGATGCTATTGGCTACACTGACTTGGCCAGCATACACAGAATTCCTTCCTTTGAGTGGTCTTCACTGTGTGTTGGTGTTGTTGTGGTGGCTACATGTGTGGATGTGTTTGTTAGTTCTATTTGTGCCACTGCCTAGCTGTAGTTGTGGTTGTGTTTGTACATGTGTTGGCACAGTTGGATGTGACTTTTTTGATGGCATGTGTTGTGTTTCTCTGACTGACATACACATTTTGGGATGATTCTGTTCTGGTTGCTGTGTGATTGCTATGAGTGCATGGTTTGACTCTCCCCTTGACAGTGATGTGTGTGTGTTTTGTGGCAGTATATTGTGTACATTTGTTGTGTACTCACCAGGCTCTGGGATGTCCTCTAGTCCATATATGCTCACTGGCGGTAGGATGGCCCGCACCTTCTCCTCCCAGGGCCTGAGGTATATTGGCTTGGCAGGAGGGCCACTGCCGGTGTGTTGGCTGTTGATGTAGTCTTGCTTCAGCAGTTTCCGTACCCTCCTGCGCACGTCATACCACCTGTTCTGGATGTCGCTCTTTGTGCGCCGACATGGTGATTGGGCGTTCACCCTGTTGATGATCCTCTCCCACATCTTGGTTTTCTGCGACATGGGGGTCTGTTGGACCAATGTGCCAAACAGCTGTGGCTCTACCCTGAGGATCTCGTCTACCAGGACTTCCAATTCACAATCTAGGAACTTGTGATTCTTCTTGGGGGGCATGGTGATGGGTGGTGATGGTGGGTGATGTGTGTGTTGGTGTGCAGGTGAGGGTGTGTGGGTGTGTGTTGTGCTGGGTGTATGTGAGGTAGGTATTTGTTGGTGTGCTGCTGGTGTGTGGCTTGTGTGAGGGATGAGCTGTGGGTGTGTGGTTGCTTTCTCTTGGGTGCTGGCAGTGGAATGGCATTTGCAAAGGCTCATGGTAGTGATTTGTGTCCTTTATATAGGTGGAGTTGTGGGTGTGTCTTTGTTCTCTGTCCCCACCCCCCCAGTATTTATTGGCTTGGTAATTGCTTGTTTGGCCTTTTTTTGGTTGATTTTTCCTTTGTGCTGTTTGTGTATGTTGGAAACGTTCTTGTGACCGAGTCGGACCCTGCATTGGTCTCGTACGGTGTTTTCCGTTTCGTTCACGCTGTGTTTGTGCAGTTTTGTATGCTGCGTACGCGTCGGTCGCGGTGTATTGTGTTGCTTCGGCTCGGTTTTGTATGCGTGTCGGTCGTACGGCTTGTCCTCCGTCCGACTCGGTCGGGTTTTTCGCGCCTTGCATCGTACTTTGCGGGTTGGAGTTGGCGGGTACGATTCGGTCGGATTTGTTCCGGGTGCGTGTCGGTCGGTTGGATTTGCGTGTTTTTCCGGCCGGATTGCTATTTTCCGAGCGGCTCGGTCGGTCGGCTTGGTTTCCTGACGTGTCGGTCGGATTTATCGCGGCTTGCATCGTACTTGGCGTGTCGGGCGCCACTGGTACGTGTCGGTCGGTAATTTTTCCGGCTCCGAGTCGGTCGGTGCTTTTTCCGGCCCGAATCGGAATCGACCCCTTAGTGTTGCATGCCAACTAGAAATATTTAATTTACAGGCCCTGGGTATATGTAGTAGCACTTTACTTGGAACTTATCAGTAAATGAAATGTGCTAATTGGGTGCAAGCCTATGTTGCCATGTTTTAGGGAGTCAGCACACACACTTTATCACTGGTTAGCAGTGGTAAAATGCACAGAGACCTAAGACCAACAAAAATGAGCTCAGCAAAAAAAATGGAGAAGTAAGACAAAAGGTTTGGGGGAAGACCACCCTAAGGCTGGCAGGTCTAACAACATTGATCCTGGAAATAGTCTCTGATTTGGTGTATTCTTGTAGTATCTCATTGAGACAATCCCTGGGGTTCCTAATTTACGAAGTCATATCATCTGCCTATAGAGATAATAGTATGCATCTGCTAATGTACCTCAAGGCATGTTCTGAGTGATGTTGCCAAAGCCATGCAGCCAGGGGCTCCGAGGTTATAGCAAATAATATCAGAGAAAGAGAGGACAGCCCTGTCTTATGCCTCTTGCAAAGTCAATAGAGGCTCATAAGCAGCCATTCACTCGGACTCTTGCTCTCAGGGAGGAGTATAGAATTGTGGTCTAAACTACAATTATGGAGGCTATTCTATACAAAATGGTGAACAAATACTCCCATTCAAGAATACTGCAACCGCTTCCAATTCTGGGATCAAGCCATTTAGAAGAGCAAAAAGAGGCAATTCGCAATTAGTTTAGCAGTGCAGTTAATTAACTAGAATGGGTGACATGAGTCACGGTACTGTGCCAGCTTCCCTGGTTTTAGCAATGTCACAATTACTGCGTCTCATAAAGGGGGTAACAGATGCTGCTTCAAGCCTCCTCAAACATTGCCAGTAATTGAGGGGCTAATATTTCCACACAGCATCCTCTAAGTAAATTTCTATCTGATTTCATGGCAATGATCTCCTGGAGTGCACAGCTTAGCTAAGTACTCTCTGAATACTTACAATATCTTTCTTTATTTGTAATGTCATTAGCCACCCAAGGGCATTTTATCATTGTTGCCGAGGACCTTCAGCAAAGCTCCTCTTTCTTGTATTGACTGGCTCTGTCATTTTCCCCAAAATATGCACTCCCTCTCAACCTCGGAGTACTCATAAAGTTTGACTTTGATTTGAACCTGTGCCTCTTCACAGCCATCAGGTCCCAATGCCGTTTCCAGCTCCTTTAGTTTCCACTGTAGGCGTGCCAGATTTGTACGCAAGGATCATAAAACACCATTGTGTTTGGGAATGCATTCACCCCTGATTGTTAAGGATTGTAAAACCCTATTGTGTTTGGCAATGCATTTGTCCTTGATTGGCACTCAAAGGCCTCCCACACAGTTCTCATGTCATTCACCAATCACAAATTAATGTGAAAGTACCCTAAACTGTCCGCACACAATTCTTTGCAAAACATTCAGTACTACAGTGCCCAAGCATCTAATCTCCAGATGTCCCCCATAGTTGTTATCTTAGGAAACCTCAAATGCATCACTACAGGAGAGTGATCAGAAAGGGTGCACACCAGATGATTCACTTCAGATACACAAGACCCTACATCTCTCCTGACCAGAAAGCAGTCCAACCATGACCATATATTGTGTACTCATGAGTGGACTGTACCCTCTCTAAGTAGTGGGTGGTGCTCCCTCTAGACATCCAATAATTTATGTTCACACAGTATGTAATAAATATGCCAGGCTGCTG
This sequence comes from Calotriton arnoldi, assembly GCA_963921515.1. Taxonomy (NCBI): domain Eukaryota; kingdom Metazoa; phylum Chordata; class Amphibia; order Caudata; family Salamandridae; genus Calotriton; species Calotriton arnoldi. The sequence goes on from CAWUFW010017271.1 coordinate 194,125, forward strand.
CCACATTGCTCATGGCCCTAGATCTGTCCCGGGGGTCCTGCAGTGTTCAAATGACACCCCTACCCCAAATTAGGGGTCAATGGTTTGTGGAAAACTTGCTTCCACAGAGCACATAATAAAAGGCAGGGTCATCTATGTTAGGGCGATAGTAGTTCATGTTTTTGAGCCGTTCATGTTTTTGAGCCGTACCATTCCTGGCCTACCCCATAGTATTGCATTTCGACAGTGATCATCTGTGCAAGAAGCTATAATAGTTAGTGGGGTATCTTTTTTAATCAATATGACTAGATCACGAGCTTATGAGGACTCAGCATAACAAGACATCAATCATTTAGCGAAGGAAAACTCTACATATTGGTTTAAGTGTGTCTCCTGTAGTAGGACCACATTAACATGATGTCTGTCCAAATCAGACAGAATGTGTCAATTTTTTCTGAGGTTACCAAGGCCTCTGACATTTCAAGTCATGTTGGTCACAGTTGTTACTATTTCACTATTGTGCAATAGTAAAGTGATGGTTCAAATATGAAGCTGCTGATTGCGAAAAATTATCAAACAGCTAAAAATATCAAGGTGCAGTGCAACCTCTGGCTGGCTTGTCTCTTCATTAAGTGTTAAAAACAACAAACCCCACCAGATAACCCCACTCCATCCCTCCCACACTGGCAGCCCACCCCTATCAGGACATACCCTAGTATTACTCCTCAATTAACATAAAAGTAATTTGTTTTGCTAACTTGGCAATGAGCAAGCGAATTACACTTACAGAGGGTGTGATCCTTGGAGGCTGGCAGTAAATCCAACAGTTACTTCCCCTTTGTTCGCAGGGCTAAAAATGTGTCAGGGGGTTCATTATGATAAAAAGAGATCTAGTAGATGCATATCTTGCTTTTGATCAATTTAAGAAATTGGGTTTTTGGGTAGCGAGTGTCATAATCCACCAAGACCAGGACAAACATGTTGCCTAAAGCTGTCTTGGGGTCAAAGGGTCCAAAAATGTTGATGCCTACCCTCTCAAAGGGAGTGCCAATGACAGGTAATGGGGTCAGGGGAGCCTTGAGCTTTTTCCCTGACTTCTCACTGGCCTAGCAGGTGGGACAGGACCTACAGAATGCACCTGAGGCCGTCTTCATTCCATAGAACTGGGCAGCAAGCCTTGCAACAGTCTTGTCATGCCCCAGATGTCCTGCAAGGGGTATGACATGAGCAAAACCCAGTTGGAAGGTCCTGTACTACTGGGGGACAACCAGCACACAGGCTGCCCCAGACTCAGCAACCTTAGGCTTGCTATATAGGAGGTCATTCTCCCAATAGATCAGGTGATCTCTAGAGGTGTCACCTGCTGCCTGGGCCTCAGCTTGCCACCTCAAGCCCTCTAGAGTGGGGCACTCTTTCTGTGCCTTGTAAAATTCCTCCATGATGGGCCCACCCTCAACTTGCCAGCCATCAAGCTCAGGTAGGTCCCCCAGGGTGACAATGTGCTCTCCGATAGGCTTGGGGATATCCTTGTCAGGTGCCCCATCAACCTCGACATGGGAACTTCAAGGGCTAGTTTCCCCTGCCACTCTCCCCTCTCAATATTGGCAGCTGTCTGGGACATTGTTCCACACTCCAGACACCCTTCACTCCCTTCTCAGGCAGCCATAGACTGTGTGGCCCTACATCCCCATTCAAGCAATCTCAACATTTTTAAGTGTGACCTGAGCTCTACCTCCCTCCAGGTAGTGTGCTCCAAGGGGTTGCCCAACAGAAAATCTACAGGCATGGCAGGATTCACAGCTACTTTTAGGTAACATGAACCCCCCCACTTAAAAAGGGAACTAGGACCACCGGTAGATGGCTCTCAAGATTATTGGAGGCTATGACATGGTGGAAGGTGTTAGGAAGGATCTGCTTTGGGGACACCAGCTGAAACTTTACAATAGTCATGCTGGCTCCAGTGTCCATCAGAGTCTCCACCCGTTGCCCATTGATGGTGACTCACTACCTGTACATAGAAGTACTGGCAGGCATATGGACTTTTGGCACAATCTCCTTATCCCCCCCAGGTAAACTAGGGTCACCTCTATCTACTCTCCAAAGCTCACTGGGACTACCTTAGTGCTACACTCAACAACCCAGGTGTCTGCCCCCCGGTGAAGGGCTGTGCCCTCTTGGGACATCTGGAGTTGCCCATGGAGTGCCCAAACTTGTAGCCCTATGTGCATTGGGGTACAAACCTCCCTCTCTGCTTATCAAAGAACCTCCTGGTTCTTAGGCTCAGACTGGGACTGGTTACCACTACTCCCTTTGAAATTATATTGTGGTCCTTTATTGAACTCCTTATTTTTAAGTTTTTCTCCCCCCTCTTTCTTCTGTTGGACCCCTGACCACCCTTGTGGGAGTCTTTCCAGATATCTATTTGGACACTCTGGTGCTAGCCCAGAGGTCTGCCTCCTCAGCAAGCTTCCTGGGGTAAGTCAGCTTGCTGACAACTAGGTGCTATCACAGCTCTGGAAAACAAATACTGAGCATGTGGTCTCTCATAATCAGATTGTACAGCCCATTGTAATAATTAACTTTACTGACCCACACTTAACCATTCAGTGCCTTGCTGGAGTAATCCACAAAGTCTTCCCAGGACTGGTTTGGGAGCTTCTGATTGTCCCTGAACTTTTGGGGGTATTTTTCAGGGGTCAGTCCAAACTTAGCAACCAAGATGGCTTGCATGGGAGTGTACCTGGTTTTCGTCTCAAACCTCTAATTTAAGAAGGGTATCCCACCCCACAGTAGGTATATGTTTTCACACACCCCCATGCCCTTCTGGGATCTTGTGCACCGTCAGGGCTACCTAATGCAGAAAAAAAAAAAATGTCATCTCCCACCACAAAACTGGGCACCAATTCCTTGGGGATGTAAAGCTCTTTGTCTCCTTCAGACAGTACAGGTATGCTGCCAAGATCACTGCTGGAATGTGCCTGCCTGGCCTTGATGACCAGCTCTTAAGACTCCGCTCATGAGCCAGTAACAAATGTTTCTCCTCCAAGGCGCTCTCTGCCTAAGCTTTCTGTCCCCCATTTTCAGTTTGGCCAATTGTAGCTGAAATTCTCTCTCTGCCTTCCTGTCCACCAGTTCCTCAGGGGACAGGCCATGCGATTAAACACTGCTTCCAGCTCTGGCAGGGGATCCAATTCAGGGGAGGAATCCTCCCCCCCAAAGACTGCATTCCAGGGCTGTTGTCCTGGTTTTGGTCCTGATCCTCCATATCATCCTCATCATCTTGATACTCTGTGGCTGCCATCAACAGGTGGACCTCAGTGCAGGCTCTCAGAGCTTTTTGAAGCTCAAACCATTTGGTGTCCTTCTTTATATTTAGTCCCCTTTCATAACAGAACTGTTTGAGCTCAACTACTGTGTAGTTATCCAAATTAGCCAACTCAAGCTCCATTGCTGCAGGTATGGAATCAGACAGTCCAGTAGTAGTGAGGGTATATTTGGAAAAACAAAAAAAAGCCAATCAAGGAAATTTGAAAACATGAATTGTTTGTAATTGATTTATGTGGGCTGGTAGTGTAGCACAAAATTACCATATGACACTGCACAAACACAAGCCCAATCCCACCACTGAATACCAGTGTAAGAAATTGGGTTTTTGCTTGACTGGGGTGTAAGCCTGGTCAAACAGCAATCACAATCCTTGTCAGGGTAAGGCATAAGTAAACCCCAATGTAACCTATGCTTACCCCTTTGGTAGCTAGGCACAGAACAGAAGTATTTGTGCAACACTTCAAACAGTAAAACAGTCAAAACAGACCAGAAAAGGAGCCCAGAACAGATTTAGAACAATTGAGTATGTTTTAATAAATAAAACAAGACCAACATTGAAAACTCCAATTAGTAGAACTAGAGATATTGCATTTTAAAGTTTGTAGTGAAAAAAGCTCCTAAAAGCACAAAGAACTACTGGGGATATCTGGTCGCACCAGACTGGAACGAAGTTCAGGCTGACCGCGATGGAGCACGGGCCAGCTACAGGGATCCAGTTAGGCCCACTGAAGAGAGTACCTTAAATCCTGGTTGCAGAGCGTTTCGTGGATCTGTGTCGAAAAAGCGTCACACAGTCGAAGCGATGTATCGGTTCCAAGATGTGCAGAGACTGCGATGTGAGGTCCTGTTGGGTCATTGTCGAGAATTCTGCTGACGGGGCTTGCTATGTGAAGTCTGGCATTGGGGATACTGTGCGCACCTGGTGATGCATCGGTTTTGAGGAGTTGCAAAGCTGTGATGTGGAGTCTGGCGTCGTTGATGATGATGCCGCCAGTGAGAGACGCGAGGAACTGGGCTGTTGATGTGCTGTGCCATTGACGGTGTGTCAATTCTGAGGACTGCAGTGGGGGATGCAGGTCTTTGCTACTGGTCCTATCCATGCAGCAACCATATGTCAGTTTTGCTCAGGGATGCACTGCTCAGGCGAAGAGCTGTGTCGGTTCTGCACGGGGATGCGTCGCTCCGCAGAGAAGATGCTTCTATTCCGCTGGCAAACACTTTAGTCCCACTTCCAAGGGTCCAGGATTGGGGTGGCATCATTTAGCATGTTAGACTGACAGATGGCAAAGTCCAGGTGCAGGTGCAAGATATTTGGAAGCCTGTTATGTCCCTGAGGGTTCAGATCAGGGGGCCAGCCAACTAGGCCTTGGAGTCACTCTAGGTTCGGGGTTCAAGAGATGGAGGCCCAGTCTTTCTCACCCAGGTAAGAGAGCAGTAGGCAGCAGATCAGCTCAGCAGAGCAGGAATCCAGCAGTGCAGTCCAGAAGAATGGCTGTCCTTCAACAGCACAGCAGTGCTTCTTCCTGACAGAGTATCTACAGGTCCAGAAGTATACTGAAGTGGTGGTGTCCGATATTCACAATTGCACCTTTGAAGTGGGGAGATGCTGTTAGAGACATGCCTTTAAAGTGCACAGATGCTGCTCTTTCCCTGCCTTGGCTCCAGACTAACTATGGGGGTATAAAGCCATTTCTGTGGGGACAGCCTATTAAGGTGTAAGTGAGGCTGTGACCAGCTCATCCCTCCTATCCTGCTGCTGATGGCCCACTCAGTCACATCTGAGCTCCTATTGCATGTGACTGTCTAGCACGAATACACAAAGCCCAACTGCCCACTCCACAAATCATGTGACCAGAGACAGACTGCAGGCACCAAATGGCTAAGTCAAGAAAATGCCAACTTTCTAAAAGTGGCATTTTCAGAATTGAAATTTAAAATCTGACTTCACCATAAGTTAGGATTTTAACTTGGGATTCCAAAGGCACCAAACTTGAACCACTTATATCTTCCAAATGGGAAATTACATTTATAAAATGTAATAAGGTAATCCCAATGTTATCCTATGGGAGATATAGGCCTTGCAGGAGTGAAACAAGAAATTAAGAGTTTTTCACTAAAAAGACATGAAAAACTTTAAAGTACAAGTCTTGTTTTATAAATACATTGGACCCTGCCCTCTGGGCTGCCCAGGGCCAACCCTTGAGTGACTTGTATGTATTCAAAAGGAAGGTTTGGACTTGGAAAATTGTATATTTTGCGAAGTAGAAATGGCAGTTTAAAACTGCATACACAGGCTCTGCAATGGCAGGCTTAAGCTATGTTTAAAGGGTTACTTAAGTGGGTGGTACAACCAGTGCTACGGGCCCACTAGTAGTATATCATTTACAGGCCCTGGACACATGTAATGCACAATAATAGGGACTTATAGGTAAATTAAATATGCCAATTGGGTATGAGCTAATGTTACCATGTTTAAAGGAGAGAGAACATGCACTTTAGCACTGGTTAGCAGTGGTAAGTGCTCAGAGACCTAAGGCCAGCAATAACAAGCTCAGAACAAATGGAGTAGGAAGGCAAAAAGTTGGGGGGGGAGACTACCCTAAGGTTGACTGGTCTAACATTCATTTATAAGTGGTCTATCTCAGTTACCAGTTCACGATTGTTTAAATTTGTACAGTTTTTGGCCTGCCCCATAGGATTGCGTATCAACCATGATCACCTGTGCAGGAAGCTATAATATTACATTACAAATTAAATACAATTGGTAGAGGGGTACCTTTTTTAATCAATATGACTACATCACAAGCATATGAGGATTATGTGGGCACAACATCACAGGATGTCCAGGGTGAGGAATTAGATTGTTGGTTGACTGGGATGTCAGCCTTGGTCAAGCAGCAACCACAATCCCTATCAGGGTGAGGTACAAGCAGACCCTAAATTAACCCAGCTCAACCCTTGGTAGCTTGGCACAGAGCAGTCAGGATTAATTTAGAGGCAAGGTATAAAGTATTCAAACAGTAACAACAATGAAAACACCACACAAAAAGATAGAAACATAGAGCATTCTTAAATAAATAATACAAGACCAAAACAACAAAAATCCAATCAGTAGAACTGGAGATATGCAATTTAAATATTTTTAGTGAAAATAGTGCCAAAAAGCACAAAGCACCAACTCTTGATATCTGGTTGTGCCACACTTGAACAAAGTCACAAGTTCAGGGTGATCACGATGGAGCGCGGGCTGGCTACAGGAACCCAGTTAGGCCCACTAAACAAAGTACCTTAAATCCTGGTTTGTGAAACATTGCAAGGATCTGCATAGAAAATGTGTCATGCAACCCAAAAGATGCTTTGGTTTCGACATATGGCGTGACTGTGGTCCTGCAGCATTGCTGAGGATCCCGTTGACCAGGGTTTGCGATTCGAAATCCAGCGTCGAGGATGCGTTGCGCAGTCGATGTGATGTGTCCATTCCGAGGAACTGCAAGGCTGTGATGCAGAGTCAAGCATCGTCATCGAGACAGGCATCAACGAAGGATGGGAGGATCTGTGCTGAGGATGCGGCATGCAGAAGCAGTTGAAATAAGCTGCGATGCAATGTAGGTCTTTGCGATGGGTCCAATCCACGCAGCAGTGGAGAGGCTTTGGTTCTGCTTGGGTTTGTGCTGTGCAGCAGAGGAGATGTGTTAGTTCCGCTGGATCACAGAGGCAGGCAGAGCACCTTACGCCCACTGCCAAGGGTCCTGGTCTGGGGTGGCGGCACTTGGCAGGGTAGACTCACAGATGGAAGAGTCCAGGAGCAGGTTGTTGGAAGCATGTTGTGTCCCCAAGGCTTCAGATCAGGAGGCCAGCCAACTAGCCATAGAGTACACCCTGGGGTTCTGGTTTCAAAAGTTGCAGGTCCAGTCCTTCTCACCCAGACAAGAGGGCAGCAGGTCAGCCCAGAAGGGCAGCAGTCCTTCAGAGCAGCAGTCCAGCACAGTGGCATTCCTTTCCCCTGGTTAATTCTTTTACATTTACCTCTCGGACCTACGAATAAAAATTGACTTCAGGGTACCGGTGGGGTAATTTTAATACACTTGCACCAACCCCTTTTAGACCCACATGCACAACTGCGGCGTCTCCTAAAAGATCTCCGATAAAGAGCCATCTTGCGGGGCCCATGGAGGACAGCAGCGCCACCCCCACGAGGAGCAACGCCCGATGAGAAAGCATGACACTCGCAAGAGTGTGTGAGGGCACTAATTTCTAAAGGAGAAATTCCCCCATCTTCATCAGGTTGTAATCACATATAGTGACCATTTTCTATTTTCTCTTCTATGTAACCAAGTAGGTTATAGTCTTCTGTCTAGGAACAGTTACCAACCAGTGAGTACATTCCTTTCAACAGCACAGCAGTCCTTCTTCCTGGCAAAGTATCCACAGTTCCAGAAGTGTACTGAAGTGTTGGTGTCTGCGGTCCAATATTTATACCCAGTTGTGCCTTTGAAATGGGGAGAAGATTCTCAAGACAGTCCTTTGAAGTGCACAGGTGTCCTGTCCTCCTGGCCCTGTCTCCAGACTAACTACAAGGGGTATGCAGCCCTTTGTATGAAGACAGGACAAAGCATATTTAAGTGTAAGTGGGGCTGGGCCCAGCTCCTCCCTCCCATCATGCCAGTGAGGGTTTATCCAGTCACACCTAAGTTTCTCATTGTGTGTTGGTGTCTAGGAGGAATACACAAAGCCCAACGGTCAACTATACCCAGTCATGTGACCCAGAGACAGTCTGCAGGTGCCAAATGGCTGAAGAAGAAAAATGCAAACTTTCTAAAAGTGTAATTTTCAAAATTGTAAATTAAAATCTGACTTCACCATGAATTAGGATTTTTCATTGCAATTCCAAGGACACCAAACATTTACAGAATACCTGTTCCCATTTGGAAATTACACTTATAAAATGTAATAAGTTAACTGCAGTGTTATCATATGGGACAGGTACGCCTTGCAGCAGTGAACAACAACTTTAGATGTTTTTCACTACCAGGACATGTAAAACTTAAAAGTACATGTCCACATTTTTAAATAAACTGCACCCTGTGCTCTAGGCTGTTCAAGGCATAAACTAGAGGTGACTTAAATGTATTAAAAAGGAAAGTTTGGGCCTGGGGATCAGGTTTATTTTGCCAGGTCAAAATGGCAGTTTAAAATTGCACACACACATCTGCAATGGCAGGCCCGACACATGCTTGAAGTGCTACATAAGTGGGTGGCACAATCAGAGCTGTATGGCCCACTAGTATGGCCTGGGCAACGGTAGTGCCACTTTACTAGGGACTTACAGGTAAATTAAATGTGCCAATTGGGTATAGGCCAATATTACCATGTTTTAAACAGAGAGCACAAGCACTTTAGCACTGGGTAGCAGTGGTAAAGTGTGCAGAGTCCTAAATCCAGCAAAAATAATGTCATAAAACAGTAAGGTTGAAGGCAATATGTTAGGGGGAAAGCCTCACCAAGGATGCTAGGTCTAACACCCATCATTTAGTGAAGGAGAACTCTACATATGGGCTTAAGTGTGTCTCCTGTAGCAGGGCCATATTAACATGATGTCTATACAAATAAGACAAGATGTGTTGCTTTTTTCCTGGGGTTGATGCTAAAAATAATCGAACAGCTAATAATACCAAGGTGTAATTTTGGATGGCTTGTCTCTTCATTAATTGTTGATAACCAACAATTCCCTACAGATACCCCCACCCCATCCCTTCCACACTGACAGCCCACCCCTATCAGGACATACCCTATTAATAATCCTCAATTAACATAAAAGAATCACAGTTATCACTGAAAAAGAACAGATTACATAACTTTTTCCAAGGAAGTAATCAATAGATAATTGCACAGTTTGATAGCAGGTGGCATATTATCAGTCAGAATCGATTTGGCACACTGGCGATTCCTTGCGTGTCAGGCTGCATTTCTCTGACTAAGATTTTGGGGACAGTTTTTAGAGGAACTCTGATGCCTGCTTTGGGTTATGTTAAATATGCTGCTTCCCTTCATGAAAACTTTCTCCCAGGCTAGGTTCAGCATAACATATTGTACATTTAGTTTATGTAGTTACGGTTTGACCAACAGGAATTTACTTCTGGCCTCCTGGACAATGATTGTATAGTCCGGGAAAGGTTGTACATTGTTTCCATTGTATGCTAACTTCTGCTTTTCCCTGGTGAGTCTGAACTCTGTATTTCTGTCTCTAAAGTTCAATAATTGCACCATTATGAGATGAGCAGGCACACAAAGGGGAAGGCCCTTGATGCTAGGAATATGTAGGCCCTCTCTGCCACCATCAGTCTCAAGAAGCCTCTGAACCAAAGACACAAGTAGCCATTCCACATGCACCTCCATTTTACACATGTTGGCAGTTTCCAGGATGCTGAGAATGCAAATATTATTCCGTCGGGACCTGGCATTGAGGTCTTCGTTTTTGGAAGTAATGCCATTCAGCACCTTCTCCATGTTGTCTATGATGAGATACTCATCTCTGCCTCCATCAGTCCACTATTGCATTTTTCATGTTTACAAGTGTGCTTTGCTCTTTGGAGAAAGCACAGCGGCTACTGTGCACCACGCTGGTTTGTAGCTAAACACTTAAAGAGCAGTGCCTACTTAACTATTCATAAATGTCATGTTGTTGCAAGGGTGACCTGCCACGGGTGTGTAGCCATTGGCCCTGGGAACTAGTGTATGCAAAACAACCTCCATGTAGTTGCATTCAAAACGGAACTGGCACTCACCAATAGCCCCTTCAGCTATGGGTTTCAAATGAACAGGTTCAATTGAAAATAGCAGAAAATTGGTGTGCAGCCTGATGATGTTTTATTTTATTTCTGCAGGTTTTTAAAGCACAACCAGAACTTATGTCCTTGCACAGAAATTTGTGTTACTGACGACTAGCTTACATAACTATAGTCTAACAATGGACCTGGATCCCTCTCTTCCACTTGTTCTATTTTATTTTATTCTCTTTTCTGGGGTCCAAGGCCACCTTCCTCAGTTCAGCCTGCAACCCCTTGAGAAACACATTCAGGTATGACGAGCACTCCTTCTCTTAATGTGGCTAAACACAGGTCTGACTGTTTGCAATAGATAACATAGTGTAATACCTGTTAATCTGTGATTGTGATGCACAAATCACTGGTCCATCTGGACTCTGTTCCTGTTATCTCTGCGCTGCATGACTATGGCTACAAAGCACTATACAGAACATCAAGATGGTCATAATAACATAGGATCTAGGGACATGAAAAAGTATTTTTTTCAGCAAAGATTTATATATATACAGTGTGAGTCTGTGAAAATGTATGTGTGTAAGAACGTTATTCATACATGTATGTCTGAAAGTAGTGTGTGTCTGTGTAAGAGAAAGGGTGTGTGGGTATATGTATGTGAAGCTGTGTGTTTATATTGTTTAGTGAATGTGAGAGAGATAATGTGTATCTTCAAGTATGTGATGGTTGAGTGGGGTGAGTGTGTAAAATAAAGTGTGTGTGTGTATATATATATATATTCACTGAAAAAAACAAAGGTTACAGTAACGTTATAGTCAGGCTGACATTTCACTCGTACAAAACGAGAGAAATTCAGCAGTTAAAGTTAGCTGAGCTAACTATAACTCACACCCCCGGCATGCACTGTTTATGATCTCACATATTACATCACTCATGACATGTCTGTAACATCACAGATAGACATCATAAATGACATCACTGATGACATCATCCAGTTACTGTGAGTGTTTTCAAAATATTTATGAGTGTTACATATATCTACAAAGGTGCATTGATGAATAAGTGGGTGTATGAGTGCCTGTATTGATGAATCAGTAGGTGAGTGACTGACTGTATAAGTGAGTGACTAGGTGTCTCAGTGAATATATGGGTCACTAATTAGTTTGTCTGAATGTCTGTATCAGTCTGTCAGTTGGTGTCGAAGTGGCTGTATGTGTTGGTGAGTGGGTACATGTGTGGGTGTATTGGTGATGGATTGGTTGTCTGAGTACCTGTATGGGTGTATCAGTGTCTGTGGGGGTGGGTGAGAGGGTGTGTGACTGCCTGCATGGATGAGTGAGTGGGTGAGTCAGTGGGTGTATGGGTTAGTGAGTGTGTAAGAGAAGGGCTGTATAAGTGACTGAGTGTATCTATGGCTTTGTCAGTAAGTGAATGGATGTGTCAGTGGTATATGGGTGAGTAAGTGGATATGTGAAAGGCAGTATAGGTGAGTGTTGGAGTATATCACTGACTGTATGTGTGAGTGAGGGATTGTGATAGTGGCTGTATGGGTGAGTGATTATATGTTAGTATCTATATGAATAAGTGAGTGGGTGTGTGTATAACTTTATAGGTGAGTAAATGGCTGTCTGATTCTATAGGTATGTGAGTAGGTGTGTGAGTAGCTCTCTGAGTGACTGAGAGTGTGTGAGTAACTGTATGGCTGAATGAGTGGATATATCAGTGGCTGTATTAGTGAGTGAGTTGGTGTACGAGTGGCAGTATGGGTGACTGAGTGAATTTGTGTGTAGACCTATGAATCAGTGAGTGTGTATTTAAGTACTGGTATGGGTGTATCAATGGTTTCGAGAATGTTAGTGTGGAAGTTGGAGTGGGTGTATGAAAGGTTACATGGGAGTGTGAGTGGGTACGTCAGAGATTCTGTGGATGATGTCATCAGTGTTGTCATTTGAGATAACATCAGTGATGTCACAGACCATGTCATGAGTGATGTGATATGTGAGGTCATAAGCAGTGCATTGCAGCGGCGCGAGTTATAGTTAGCTCAGCTAACTATAACTGCAGATTTTCTTTGGTTTTGTACGAGTGAAATGTCAGCCTAACTATAACATCTTGGTAACCTTTGGTTTTTTCAGTGAATTTCTAAGGTTTTTTAAAATTCTATTTCCTAACTATAACATCACTGTAACCTTTAATTTCTAAGGTTTTTTAACTAGCAACTGAGTTTGCACAGTGGTGGAGAAAGGGGCTGGGCCCCGACCAGCTCTCAAGGATCCTGCTTTGTAGAAATTACAGGAGGTACCAAGACGGCTTCTTGGCCCCCAAGGTCCCTCCGAGGTAAAGTGGACTTCATCCCCCAACCAATAGTGCACGATGAGCCGCATTTGCAGAGTGGTTGAGAAATGGGGCATGGCCTTCGAAGATCTCTGAGCAATCCCGCAGTGTGGGACTTATTGGAGATAACAGATGGGGTAGTTGGCCCCCAAGGACGTCCTTGAGGGCCAACTACCCCTCCTATTACCTCCAGTAAGTCCCATACAGCAGGATTGCTGAGACCTGATAGCAGTCCACGCCCCCTTTCTCCACCACTCTGTAAACGTGCGTCCTGGCACACTACTAGTAGGGGCATAAAGTCCCCTTGGCTACAGAGGGTCCTTGAGGGCCAAATACTCCTCCTGTTACCTTCAGCAGTCCCACACAGTGGGTTTGCTGAGTGGTTTTCGGTGGCCTTGCCCCCTTTCTCCTCCACTCTGCAACCGTGCCTCCTGGTGCACTACTAGTTGGGGGATGAAGTCCCTTTGGCTCTTGAGGGTCCTTGGGTGCCAACTAGCCCTCCTGTGACATCCAGTAAGGCCCACACAGCTGGATTGCTGGGAGGTGGTCAGAGCCACACCCCCTTTCTCCACCACTCTGCAAACGCGCCTCCTGGCACACTGCTGCTTGGGGGAAGAAGTGCACTTTAGTCCTGAGGCCCTCAGGAGGCAAGGGGATGTCATTCTGGCACCAGTAGTGTACCTGCTGGCAAACCATAGCAAACAGCAATGTCCCAGGGGTGTGCACCAGGGACATTGCAGGAGCCGGCCCTGGGGGGTGGCAGTCCCACGGCCAATCTCGGGCTCCTTCTATCACATTTTCCCCAGGGAGGGGTGGTCCCTGGGGGACCGCGAGGCCCCCCACATAATTTTAATTAGCCCCAGGAAGATAGTGGTCCCTGGGGCTGGGGGGGTCTGCAAGGCACCCCCACATAATTTTATTTAGCCTTGGGGAGATGGCGGTCCGCGGGGCAGGGGGGTCCACTTGGCCCCCCATATTGATTTAATGAGCCCTGGGGAGGTAGCAGTCCCTGGGGCAGGGGGGTCTGTGAGGGCCCCCATAATTAGAAATAGCCCCCATGACTATGGGAGGGTCCAGTGGACCCACTCGCATTTATTATCAAAAGTGCCCCAGTGAGGTGGAAGTCCCCGGCTTTTATAAGCCCTAGGGGGGGCCCCATGCGCCCCTCTCCTATAATTAGTTTACGCCCCAGGGGCCAGGCTCACCCAAGTTTTTTTTTATAAAGCAAGCGTGAAAGCCAGCGCTTGCTTTTTTTTACAACAAATTCTGCAAATTCACAACTATCGCAAATTTGCACCAATTTCTCTTTTTTTAGATGGTTTTATGCAGTGGTGGGGTCCCAGGGGGCCCCCAAGACCATGGCTTTGGGGTCAGGGTATTTCTACCCTGCACCTTTTCTTTATTTTCTCTTTTTTTGGGGGGACTCGGCTTGTAGCAGAGTCCCAAGATGGCTGCTAACACTTCCTGTTTGAAGCTCTCTTTGTTCGGGAAGACTTCGCGACCAGAGATATACCTTAATTTTAAACTTAAATTTCTCAAAAACTACTGAACAGATTTACACCAAATAGGCAAAAACACACTTTCTTAAACCAACATCTATCTCTCTGCCAAATTTGGTGTAAGTCTGTTCAGCGGTTTGGGCTGGAGCTGTGGCTAAAGGTACCTATGGGAATTAACATTGCGAATGCATCCTTATTTCGTGCACCAAATTCTCGGTCCCCACTTCATGGATCACCCCCAAACCTTCCATAACATCCAGAACCTACCTAAGTTATAGCCAAGTCAAAAAATGCTTTTCTAATGAAAACTAGGTCCTAACCATAACTAGGCCTGGGCGGTGAACTCTGCTCCGTTTCCGGAGTTTGCAGAGTTTTCGCGCTCCGCAGAGCTCTCAGAGTGCAGAAAACTCTGCTCTGCATAGTGCAGTGGAGTTTTATCCTTGTTCGCGAACAGTAAGTTTGCGAGTTGCCACTCAGGTAGAATTTCTACCCAAGTGGCAGGAAGACCAGCGCGAACTCGCACTGTACTCCGCCACTTGTGGAACTCTGTGGAGTTTTTTTGTCTCTTCAGGGAGTTCCGCGTAGCAAAACTCCAGGAACTACGCCCAGGCCTGACTATAACTACCATTACAAAATAATGGGATGACCCATACTAGTCCATGGACCTGGGTAATGCTCGGTATAGAAAACAATGGTCCTAGACTAATTGCTTTAGGAAGGTATTCAGTAAGTCAAAATCTATGAACATGATACACATAGAACTCAAGTTACATCATAATTGTACCCCAGTAGTTTCTCAATTCAATTCAGTATATCCTCAAAAAGACACACAAGCACCATAAATAGCTTCACTAGTGACTGTTTAATCTCACAATTATTATAACAGATCACTGTAGGGAACGTTTCAAAACAGAAAAGAGGGTTGCTCCAGGGGGAGTGTGGAAAAGGGATTGTGCTTGTGAGGATAGAACAGATGTATAGGGAGGGAAATCAGAGAGTAGTAAAAATAATCAATTACACATAGTAATGTCCTTAGTAAACTGGTCGTGGTTTACAGTAGCACCAGTTTTACAATGGGGCCTGTCTCGCATGGATTCGAAAGTACTTTTCTTGTTCTTGATGTTGTACAGAGTATAATCTTCTGTAAAGAGGTCGGGATGGGGTGAAATAGGGTACAGGCCCACTAGGGGAAAGTGTCGACGTTTCGATCCTGGCGCATAGAGGGTGGTTTGTATCCTCTGCAGGCGGGTCTTCCTCAGGATGGGGATGGGGGAGGGAACAACCTGTATCAAGGCGAAGTCAGGGTTACAGCCCCTCAGGTGGCGGTCCGCATAATTGTAGCGGTGAATTAGAATAGGTATTGAATTACAATGTGCAGTTTTCAGGACAGCAGTGTCGATTGAATCCTAACACTGGTGGATTAAGGCATCTTAGTAAGCCTCCATAGCGCAGTCCCGGTGGTCAGCTCTGTACTCCTCCAGTCAACCGGGACTGGTACTTTCTAATATCGTCTCTGCAAATAAAATCTAATCTGGGCACTACAAATATCATCCCCAATAAATTAATCTTCTTTCAAGCACCAACAATGAGGGCAAATATAAGTACTAGTTTCACCTCTGGATGCTTTTTGGATAGACGTCTATGTATGACCCACCTAGATTTTTATCATTAGAGTCTAACCTTACTACAATAGAATTTCAAGCTTTTATTGTCCGTTCAGGAATCTGCTTTTTTCTATACCATGGCTGTTTAAAATCCCTATAATCAAGAACTGCAGAATTGGCGGGCCGCTTGTAATGTTTTTGCTTTTCATTGGTGGAACTCCGTCCTACTGAAGTTGGTGGACAGTCAAAATATCGATTTTTAAATATCGAAGCACAGTTATATCGAGTTTTAAATATCGTAGGGACAAAATATCGAAGTCAAGAATATCTACAACCAGAATATCGAAGTTAAGGTAAGAAATATCGATGTTGCAAATATCGATGTTAGTAATATCGATAGTTAAATTATCGATGTTAATAATATCGATATTTATATGAGTGTTATGTATTTTAGTATGTATTTAATATGTATGTGTTCTATATTTTTTGTTAAGTATTGTACTGTTTTTTTAAATATATGTATACATTTTTTAGAAATTAGTAATTTTTTGAAAAGTAATTTTTGCGTTTTAGTACCGTAGCGGGTTGTGGGATTATAGGGGAATAGGGTGGGAAGTAATTTAATTATAGTAAATTAAATAATAATTTTTAGGAATTATTAATTGATTTTAATTAAATTTTGTGTTTTATTTCTGTAGCAGGTTGTGGGTTTATAGGGGAATAGGGTGGGAAGTAATTTAATTTTAATTAAGTAATTATTAATTTTTAATTATTGTTATTAATAATTAATTAATTGTTAATTAGTTATTAATTGGTAATTATTATTAATTGATAATTATTTTATTTGCATTAATTTATTATTGGAGTGAGTTGTGTGTTTTTAGGGGAATAGGGTGGTAAGTAATGTATTTGTAATTAAGTAATTAATTAAGAAAAACTGAGTATTGATAATTAATTTTTTTGTTAATTAATTTTTAATTGGTTAATATTTTTATTAAATATTATTTATTGGTATTGATATTTTTTTGTTAATTGATTATTAATTGTTATTGAATATTTTTTATTGATATTGAAAATTAATTTTTGTGTTGGTTAATTATTAATTGGCTCTTAATTTTTATTAAATATTATTTATTGGTATTGATAATTAATGTTTTTGTTAATTAATAATTAATTGGTTATTAATTTTTATTACATATTATTTATTGTTATTGACATTTTTTAAATTTAATTATTAATTGCAAATTAATTTTTATTAATTGATTAATTGAAAATTAATTTAATTGTGTGAAATTTTATGTGGAGTGTGTTGTGTGTTTATTGGGGAATAGGGTGGGAAGTATTTAATATTATTAAAGTAATTATTATTTTTGATATATTTGTAGTTTTCTTTTTTTTCTATATTTATTAATAAATCATTATTTAATTACAATATTTATTTCATTTATATGTATGTTATTTTTAACATCTACATTGTCCAACGCTTTCCCTACTGTTGCACTCACTGGAGTGGGAATAGTAATTTTTACCCCTACGCTATCCAGCGCTTTCCCTACTGTTGCACTCTCTGGAGTGGGAATAGTAATTTTTACCCCTACGCTATCCAACGCTTTCCCTACTGTTGCACTCTCTGGAGTGGGAATAGTAATTTTTAACCCTACGCTATCCAGCGCTTTCCCTACTGTTGCACTTACTGAAGTGGGAATAGTAATTTTTACCCCTACGCTATCCAGCGCTTTCCCTACTATTGCACTCTCTGGAGTGGGAATAGTAATTTTTACCCCTACGCTATCCAGCGCTTTCCCTACTGTTGCACTCACTGGAGTGGGAATAGTAATTTTTACCCCTATGCTATCCAGCGCTTTCCCTACTGTTGCACTCTCTGGAGTGGGAATAGTAATTTTACCCATACGCTATCCAACCCTTTCCCTACTGTTGCACTCACTGGAGTGGGAATAGTAATTTTTACCCCTACGCTATCCAGCGCTTTCCCTACTGTTGCACTCTCTGTAGTGGGAATAGTAATTTTACCCCTACGCTATCCAGCGCTTTCCCTACTGTTGCACTCTCTGGAGTGGGAATAGTAATTTTTACCCCTACGCTATCCAACCCTTTCCCTACTGTTGCACTCACTGGAGTGGGAATAGTAATTTTTACCCCTACGCTATCCAGCGCTTTCCCTACTGTTGCACTCTCTGGAGTGGGAATAGTAATTTTTACCCCTACGCTATCCAACGCTTTCTCTACTGTTGCACTATGTGGAGTAAGTATATATATATTAATTTATATGTATATGTTTAATTTATTTTAACATTTAGGGGCCCATTACGATACCCGGCGTAAAAAAATCCGCCAGGCATGGAAGCGGCAAAAATCCGCCCGCACACACCGTCTGAACACCGACCACGCCATTACGATTACACAAACCGAAAACCGCCATCGGCGAAAAATCACACAAAATACCGCCCGCCATCGTCCGAGTCGGAGTCAAACCGCCCGCCACGGACGGAAACACGCACGACAACACAAAACCGCCCGCCCTCACGGCCGACACACCGCACGTGAAATTACGATCGCACCGCCATGAGCGCGGGAAAACTACAAATATACCGTCCGCCAGCGCAAACAACGCCGATGAGAATCGACACGGCAGAAGCCATGGCGCCCACGTACCTGCACAGAAACCATCCGCTCACAAAACCAATAGCACACAACATGGCCAACAAGTCCACACAGCAAGGCACGCACAAATACACAAGCACAGTACACATCCCGAAAACACCCCCGGACAAACAAAAACTACAAAGGCCAGAACCCCAGACACAACACACCTGAAAACAACAGACCATGAGGACACACCCACATAGGTAAGTACAAAAGCAGCACTCCCACAGACCACAACCCCTTGCAACATTGCAAACCAGAGAGGAGAGGAGAGGACACAGTGACACAGCAAGGACAGCAGCACACCACAGAAACGCACACATCACAACCACCACCACCACCACCACCAAACACCTGCACCACAAACCCCCTGCACATTACACAACACACACCGCACCAGCACCACAAACACCATGGCACCACAAAGAATGCCCAAGTTCACGCCCATTGAGCTGACGGTCATGGTCGACGAGATCATCAAGGTGTACCCACAAATCTATGGGAACATGGTCCAGCACACACCACTAGCCACCAGAAACAGAATGTGGAACCGGATCGTAGACCAGGTCAATGCAGTCGGGACCCTGCCCAGGAACAGAGGAGAAATAAACAAACGTTGGAATGACGTCAAGAGCCTGGTCAAGAAGAAGGAGGGCAAAAACAGAGAGCTGGCTGCCGTCACTGGCGGAGGGAATCCCGCGCTCTTCAAGACCTTCAAAGCGTGGGAGGAGAAGGTGCGAGTCATAATACATCCGGAGATCCTCGCCGGATTAGCAGGGGAGTGGAGGCTGGTAAGTACAAACTAATGTATACCAGCACACCGCTATGTACTCACATGCACTACCACCATGCCACAGCTCCCAGGGACAAACACCCCCATGTCCAGCACACAATACACAACACATCACACACACATGCAACAGACACCACCACACACAGCCCAAACCGAACAACTGTAAGATACGTGGGGACATGTGTACACTCAGCCAGCCACGTAACCACCAACAGGTCCCCAAATATGCCAGAAGCGCCACAACGAGCACCCACCACACCCATGTGTCCGCCACAGCTGCACTAACCGACAAGTAACAGGTAAGTGGCAGGAACACAAAGTGCAGTGGGTGGGACGGTGGACAGCCCAAGTACAACACACACCAGGCCCCTAGTCCCACAGCACAGCAAGGAGGAGCATCCCCCACACCCCACAGCCACGTGTCAGCCACCGCAGTGCACAACGACAGCCGAAAGGCAGACATCACGGTCCACAGCAATCGGTGTCAGTGGGTGTCCAGCCACCCCCACGACCCACAACACCCCCCACCCCCACAGACCTGCAACATGGAGCACCCCCGCTTAGAGCCATGTGGCATCCAGTACAGTGCACGCACGAACAACTTGCAGGTGGGAAACTGGACAGGGCTGGATTACTGGAGGCATGAGGACTGGAACACGACCAACACATGGGACATGTCACGTAGCAGACGAACACGCAGCACCGCCCACCGTCACGAACAAGTGAACAATGTGCACACGGACATGAACAACAGACTCACACCCCACATGACCCATCACAGACATAGCAACACCCAAGGAGCCACGTCTGCATGCACAAGCCACACTGAATATAGTACCACACGGCAGCCACTGTGCAACTCATCACACACAACCGAAACACCATTGAAGTCCTGTCCATGTAGCCCCTACTGCCTGTCAACCACACACCCCACAACTACGCCTATGTAAGACAAACAACACTAGACGCAACAGAGCGGAACAACATAAATGCACACGAACACCACTGAACCCATCAAACACACAGACACACCATGCACATACAACATACCATCCATCCCATCCGTCAGCCCCAGTCTCATGAAAGGCATGTCATCCGCACAGCTGCCACACATACAGCAGTCACGCTAAGATACATGCCCATGACCAACCATGTGCCAGAAGTCAATGAAGCGCACGACACACTGTGAGCAACAACACACAACATGGGCCACACCCCCCGAGCACTGCAGTGATGCACATGGCACAGGGCAGCACGCACACCAAGGAGATGGGACAACTGCAATACGTTGGCTGGCACACAACCATCACTCACTCATAACGATGCGTCCAATGCCATGTCCAGTAATCACAACAGACAGCAAATATGCAGGCCATGTCAAGCATGCACACACCTCAAACCATGCACTGTCATGCTGCCACAACACATGTCACGTTCGGCACCCATGGCTCACAGCATGTACCCCAAAAGCATATTCCCTCCCAAATGCGAATCTGGGGCATGGCCCCCATGTTGCCATATGCGTTCCTAAGCGTTCCATTTGAACCCCAAAAGCATATTCCCTCCCAAATGCGAATCTGGGGCATGGCCCCCATGTTGCCATATGCGTTCCTAAGCGTTCCATTTGAACCCCAAAAGCATATTCCCTCCCAAATGCGAATCTGGGGCATGGCCCCCATGTTGCCATATGCGTTCCTAAAGCGTTCCATTTGAACCCCAAAAGCATATCCCCTCCCAAATGCGAATCTGGGGCATGGCCCCCATGTTGCCATATGCGTTCCTCAGCGTTCCATTTGAACCCCAAAAGCATATTCCCTCCCAAATGCGAATCTGGGGCATGGCCCCCATATTGCCATATGCGTTCCTAAGCGTTTCATTTGAACCCCAAAAGCATATTCCCTCCCAAATGCGAATCTGGGGCATGGCCCCCATGTTGCCATATGCGTTCCTAAGCGTTCCATTTGAACCCCAAAAGCATATTCCCTCCCAAATGCGAATCTGGGGCATGGCCCCCATGTTGCCATATGCGTTCCTAAGCGTTCCATTTGAACCCCAAAAGCATATTCCCTCCCAAATGCGAATCTGGGGCATGGCCCCCATGTTGCCATATGCGTTCCTAAGCGTTCCATTTGAACCCCAAAAGCATATTCCCTCCCAAATGCGAATCTGGGGCATGGCCCCCATGTTGCCATATGCGTTCCTAAGCGTTCCATTTGAACCCCAAAAGCATATCCCCTCCCAAATGCGAATCTGGGGCATGGCCCCCATGTTGCCATATGCGTTCCTAAGCGTTCCATTTGAACCCCAAAAGCATATTCCCTCCCAAATGCGAATCTGGGGCATGGCCCCCATGTTGCCATATGCGTTCCTAAGCGTTCCATTTGAACCCCAAAAGCATATTCCCTCCCAAATGCGAATCTGGGGCATGGCCCCCATGTTGCCATATGCGTTCCTAAGCGTTCCATTTGAACCCCAAAAGCATATTCCCTCCCAAATGCGAATCTGGGGCATGGCCCCCATGTTGCCATATGCGTTCCTAAGCGTTCCATTTGAACCCCAAAAGCATATTCCCTCCCAAATGCGAATCTGGGGCATGGCCCCCATGTTGCCATATGCGTTCCTAAGCGTTCCATTTGAACCCCAAAAGCATATTCCCTCCCAAATGCGAATCTGGGGCATGGCCCCCATGTTGCCATATGCGTTCCTAAGCGTTCCATTTGAACCCCAAAAGCATATTCCCTCCCAAATGCGAATCTGGGGCATGGCCCCCATGTTGCCATATGCGTTCCTAAGCGTTCCATTTGAACCCCAAAAGCATATCCCCTCCCAAATGCGAATCTGGGGCATGGCCCCCATGTTGCCATATGCGTTCCTAAGCGTCCCATCTGAACACCAAAAGCAAAGTACAAACCAGACCCAGGATGGGCCAGGAGCCCGCATACACCAGAGTCACAATAAGTAGGGGCACAGCAACACACCCATCGGCAGGGCCAATCCGTCCCATGCCACATGTGCACAGCACACAGTCCCATTGCCAAGCACACACAACTACAAATGCTACAGCCACACACACGCCTCCGGGAAACCCATGTACGAGATTGCACGAACTGTTAATGTCAGACGACAAATACATACTTCGCCAGGTGCAACACAATAACAAATCTCATTCTCTCCACAGGTGACGAACTGCTGGATGCTGGGGATGGAGCCAGCAGCCAGCACAGCCAGCCTACAAGCCCCCAACGAGGACACACGGATCTGGAGGATCTGTCCTCCTCTTCGGACACGGACCACCAAGCAGGCCCATCTGGTGTGGCAGGGCCCAGCCGCTCCCCAGGACCCCTCCTACCCACCAACCCATCATCCAGGGCTGCTGAACATTCCCAGCCCCCTGCTGCCACTGTCGTTGCGGCCACACCCACGGTCATTGTGGCCACTACCACTGCCGCAACCGCCACCATCGCCGCACCGACCACCACCGCCGCCACCACCACCACGTCTTCGCTGGCACCAGCCCCAGCGCAGGTGGTGGCCCGGCCGACTGGATCCACCCTGGGAGCCACAGCGAGGACCGTGGTGAGCAATGTGGCTAGTGGGCAGGCCGGTGGCAGCAGGACTGGTAGGAGGAGCAGGGTCAGGGAAACGCCAGCCTCCCCTGGGAGCCATGCCCTGCCTCAAATGGCCAGAGTCCTTGGGGCCTATGAAGAGGCCCAAGGACAATGCGTCAGGTCTGCTTCAGACACGCGTGAGGTGCTGGGGGTGCTGAGGTCCATGGACGCCCGTATGGGCCAACTCGTGGACCTCATGGGCCAGCTGGTGGTGGCGGTGAGGTCACAGCCAGGGACAGCAGCTCCCCCTCCGCCACCACCTGCCGGGGCGCAGGGTCAAGCAGCAGTGTCCAGTTCCCCTGCGTCCACAGCCAGTGAGCACACCTCAACCACCAGCATGTCGCAAGCAGGCACCCCCTCGCAAACGTGGAAGGGGCCGTCCGAAGTGGAAACCGATCTCCCGGGAGGACTTCGCACGCTCCAAACGCAAGTGAGGCAGCCAGCCAGCCTTCCGCCAGCCTTCCTTGACCAGCCACTGCATTGACTTGGACTACGATCCCACTCCACACAGCCATCTGGATGGCATGTGTGTGTTGGACTATGGACATAGAACCAGTGGGTACACCCTGAGCATCACGCAGCCATGACCGACAGCTCATTGTCACTGCACGCACCACTTTTGTCATCACCTTACACACAATCACATGTCACAGTTTGAAATAAATGCACCTCTTACACTAACTGCTGTTTGTGCCCTGTGTTTTATTTGTACGGAATACAACGGCCACCTTTGGCGGAAAGGCACCTGATGCGTGGCATGGCAATGGAATCCGGAGGGCCTGTACGGACCTAGGGGTGGGAGTCAGAACAGGAGCACATTCAATGAGTGTGTCACACACCCATCACACAGTACATGTCAACAACTACAAGCAATGTACACACATCGCACAGAGCAATAGGGCACAATGCCACAGCCACCAACAGTGGCATACTACCCTGGCCATGGAGCGTTGACACACAGCACGCAGTGAACAAACGGCCACCCTGACACAGCACACACACACCTGCACAGATACAGCCACATCAGCCATCGTACATGGACACTCACCGTCAAGTGAAGTAGCGGGCGATGAGCTGCTGCCGCACATTACCAGCTTCCTCCTCTCCGCTGTCCTCCTCACTCGAGCTGTCCTGGTCTGCGGGCTGGGGCCCTGGTTGATCTCCGTCATCCACGATGAGGGGGATCTGCTTCCGAATGGCCAGATTGTGCAGCATGCAGCACGCCACCACTATCCGGCACACCTTCTGTGGGGAGTACGCCAGCGCACCCCCGGTGCGGTCCAGGCACCTGAACCTGGACTTGAGGAGGCCAAAGGTACGCTCGACCACACGTCTGGTCCTCCCATGTGCCTCATTGTAGCGATCGTCTGCTGGGGTGCGAGGATTCCTCAATGGACTGAGCAGCCATGCCCCATTCGGGTACGCAGAGTCACCTGGGTGTGAGGGACACAGAGAACCGTTGCTATTCCAACTGGAGAGGGGACAGCATCGCACAACCAGCACGCTACACCACTCCACATACTCACCGACAATACAGCCACGATCCTGTTGCATATTGGACATCAGTCGTGGCAAGATGCTGTTGCGCATTATGTGTGCGTCATGGGCCGAGCCTGGGAACTTTGCACACACGTGGGTGATCACCATGTCCGCAAGGCACACCACTTGCACATTCAGGGAGTGCGTGTGCTTCCTGTTGCGGTACAGGTGCTCAGTGGCCTGTGGTGGAACAAGGCCGACATGTGTGCAGTCAATGGCTCCAACGACGTGTGGGATTCTGCCAAGGGCATAGAATGCACCCTTCACTGCCGCCAATTCACGAGCCCTGGGGAAGCGGATGTACCTGTTTCGGTACAGCATCATGGCTGCCAGTACATCCCTCAGCACCTTGCTGAACATGGGCTGGGACATCCCTCCTCCACTGCCCACTGTGTGCTGGAATGACCCAGTGGCGAAGAAATGCATGGCGGCCATCACCTTAGCCGTGGGGGTGACAGCAGTCGGATACACCCTGCGGGGACGGAGATGGGGTTCTAACATGGCACACAGTCGATGCAGGGTTGGCCTGTCCAGCCGAAACTTCCTAATAACCTCTGTATCGTCCATGTCCGCCAGCAATTGGTATGGGCGGTCAATGTTCGGTCTCCGCCTAGGGACAATGGCAGAGGACACATGTCAAAGCAACACGACACATAGCAATTTCGCATACACATCACTGACATGACTGAGCAAGCACATGAGCCACAGCCCAGCTGTCAAGCTGGGACGGCACGGCCACAATACACTTACACAGGTCTCCCAACAATGGCAATGGCTAGTGATACAAACCACTGCCATGTGCATGCACATGGGGATCTAGGCCCCAATGACTTGCGGGGCGTGCTGATGGGGACTGACTGCATATCCGTCAAGCGGCAACGCCACGGCAACATGAATGTCTGCTGAGCATGGAACTGGTTCCGCGGCTGGATGAGTATGGCACACGACGACGACGATGTGGGCACAGGCTGAGCGGCCAAAACAAGTGGGACCTGTGGCACGAGGGGATATGAGACAGTAGTAGGTGTCAGCACTGCACCCTATGTACAGCACTGTACGGATCACACCTCCCGAAACATTGACAGGTGTCCACATTGACAGCCCCATGCCAAGACGGCTGTGTGCTTGCAGTCACACGTCACAGGTGAGAGGTTACATTGCACGTGCCAGGTGGCAGACGTACACAGTGGGAGCTGGCATGTGTGTGCATGTGTCTCCTGTTCAGGATCCACCAGATGGGCGCTGACTCTGTACTGACCATTGGACACAGCATGTTCCGTGGAAGGCTTGTGTGTGTGGGATGGTGGCACTGGATGTGCCTCCGTTGGGTGGGGGGCCATGCACAGGGCGGGTACGTCGATGATTGCGCATTGTTGGTCACGGTGGGTGCACCAACTAAGATGTGTTGCCCTGTGTTCAATTCCTATGTCCGCATGATGATGGACTGTAGATGTGGGCAGACTACACATTGGTCGATGTGCTGTCTATATGCATGTGCCTTCACACCAGGCACAGCTGCCCCTGCACATGTGACCCCTGCTGGACTCGCTGCTGGGTCTGTGGAGCTGATGCACCTTCTGCGCGTGGGGCGGACAGCTCTCCTCACTTCCCTCATTGCGCATGTCATGACTTTGCCGCAGGTGACATGGATCATGGAGGGCCCACATGTACGCGTGGGTAGGCTACACATGATTGTTCACTGGTCGCCACCCCCAGTCAGTGTTTCGAATGGGAAGGTTGTCGTGCTGGTGGTATGTTCGATGTGGCGGATGGGCGGGCCTAGGTGCGGGCTTACATTCCGGACATGGGGGGTAGTTGGATTGGCGACTGGTTGCAGTACACACGGGACACGTCTCTTCCTTTCCACATCTGGGTCATCCCTTGTACTAACTGACAGTGATACAGTCATCTTCGCCCCAGCCCTCATGTCCTCCCCTCGCTCCCCCAATATGCATGCTCACCTGCGAGGCTAGCGCTTGCACAGGCAGCCCCAAGCTCGCACCAGAGAGGGCAAGGAGTGTATGTGTGGGTCCAGTTGCACGAGTGGGCTGTCTCAGGGTATGATGTGTGGCGGGACGCCGTCCACCTGCGTGGTGCCCCAAATGGAGACCCGGCCTGCATGGACTATGCATCACAGTCTTCGCCTTCCCGGATCCGCCACCTGCGACACCCAGTGGCTGTGGCTGCCCTTGCGGCCAGGCCGCGTCCGTCTGTGGCTGATGGCCCACACATTCACTCTTTGGCCTCTCTGGGGAGGGCTCGGGGGTGGTGGCGCACGCGCTTGCACTTAGTCGCAATGGCATGTGGCGTGGTTGGTATGATGGGCAATGGATGGGATGGTGCGAGCCACCTCCCGTGACGTCAGTGCTGCTCGTGCTGTGGTGCGTCCCCCTACACTTCCATTTGACTTGTGCCATGCTAGACGTTGAGGTTCTATTGCCTGCGTGATATGACCAGGAGGAGCGCGAGGAGACCTCTCACACACCATGCTCCACTGCCATCCCGTGCCCTGTATCGCCTGTGCGGATTGACTATGTTGGGGTTACACCTGGTCGACTGGGGCTGTGTGTGCCTTGTCAAGGGGCATGGCGGGCGCACAACAGGATCCAGCTTGTCCACAGAGGGTGGGCTGAGGTGCGCCTGGTACCGCTTTGTACGTGTGCCCGGCTGCTGTGCACACACGTGTTCACTCCCCCCGACAGGTGTCTTCTCACAATGCCCAGGGAAGCGGTGGTGTACTGTTCATGACCCCTCCCAACACGGCGTGCTCCAACTTGGCATGTGCGCATCTACCCGTCACACCCACCCACCTGAGCACTGCGTCCATACGACTTCACACGACACATGTGTGTCTTCCACAGTTGTGCTACTCATTTGCGTTGACATCCAATACCAGTGGACTACATGGTCATGTCACGACTGCCGTGTACTTCACATACTCTCATCCTCTCTCATTCGTACTTGTGAAATGAGTCAGCGGAGACAGTTTTGGTTTCAAACATTATATTGAGTCTTCTGTCCTCTGTGATGCAGTATAGTGGACACTACTGGCAGCGGAATACATGTTGAGGATATACTGAGCATGATTGCAAATGGGATAGGGTGTGGGGTTACATGTGATTGGCTGTTGCATGTGGGATGTGGGCTTCAGAGTGACATCTGCTTGGCCAAGGCTGTGCTAATGTACATTTACGTATAGCTGCGGAGCTGCGGACTTTGACACAGACGGTATACATGTAGCCTACCAGACCGCTTGGCATCATGGGCACAGTCCATCTCAGTTCCATGTGACAGGTTTGCTGCGGTTGTTCCTCATGCACGCGTGCATGTGAGATGACATCAGGGCATGTGCTTGCGTGCATGCAGCGGCGTGCCACTTGTTGTTGCACTGTGGTGGTTACTGGACATGTCACAGTCACTGGGGTCGTGTTGTTGTTGTATGCACTTGTCGTCCATGCAAAGGTCCTGGTATGGGATTCCCGGGGCGGGGGTGGGAGGGGTGCAGCACCCACAGACTCCAGGCGACCTATTCATGTCCACTGAGCGGTGTGTGTGTCCATGTGCGCTGGATCCATGTTGTGTCCTGGTTGTTCGTGCAGTTCCGTCCATGTGGGTGCGATACACAGAGCCCATGCCACTGCCTCCCACGATGCATGCGGTGTTCCTGGATGTGATGGGGAACAGTGTGCATGTCCCGGTCATATCCGATGTCATGGCGATGTCGTTGATGGTGTGGTTACAGTTGCCGGTCGTTTGGTATGGCTGTTGTGGTGGTGACTGGCCAGTCCGTGCGGAAGCTAAGCATGGGTGCGGGGTTGGACATCATAGGTCAATCGGGGAACCTGCGTTGTGGTCCGACGAATTTACAGGTTGTCAGGTATGCGATGCCGTCCAGCAGGGCTTCCATGTCATTGGTGGTGTACTTGTTTGCCAGCCAATGTAGCGGATGGTGGCTGTCAAGGTGTTGTTCGTAAGTTGTCCCTTGGAGGACCATGATGGGGCATGCTGGGTGACATTCGATGTAGCTGTTCTCGATGATCCGTCGTGTGGAGGCACAGTGGTCCCATTTCAGTGCGGGTGCGATGTTGGCCACATACGCCATGCCCCCATAGGCAGAGCAGGCCCTGTCGTGTGCGTCCAGAGGGAGGAGTAGTGGTAGCAGGTCCGCCTTCAGACATGCCGGGTTGGAGAGGCATATCTCCACGGGATGCTGGTAGGGACACCTCCGACAGTAGAAGACGGGCATGACGCAGCTGAACAATGTGATGCGGTAAGTCAGTCGGTAACTTACGTTCAGCAGGGACAGGAGATCGCATCCCAATATATGAAACAGGTTGGTTTTGTACAGCTTGAGCTGTTCGGCGTAGTTGGGTAGGTGTGTTGCGGTTGCCATTTCGCAGCGGTGCGTTGTGGTGGCGTGCTCCGGCTGTGTGTGCAGTCTGCAATGTGCACGCTCCGAGGTTGCTGTGAGCTCTGTGTAGTCGTAGGGAGACAGGACTTGTGTTCTGTTGGCTTGTTTGGAGGACACGGGCCCTCATCCCACATGCTTCTCAGACAGTTCAAGGTCAGTGATGTGTGACTCCTTCCAATTAACTTGCATGTGGCCGACATGGGGGAGTGTTTTCTTCTTTCTTCCCCGTCCGTTGTGTGCTTCTGTGATATGCGCTATCTGCCCTGTGGTCGGTCTCCTCGGCATGCCTGTGTTGGTCTATTCTTGGACAATGGCTGTATTCACCGGCTTCTGTCGTAGGGCTGTGGTTTCGGAGTTGGAATGGAAGGTCATTCAGTGCTGTCTGCTCTCCCTTGTGTGGGCGGCAGGCTGCCTTTCCGCTCTGCGTTGGGCCTTGTGTGTGAATGTTATTCTTGGGCCACCTGTTGTCGGTCCCCGGGCTCTTTGGTGTTCCGTTTTATATGTCTTGTTCATATGTGCAGGGTGGTATGGGTGTTTCAGTGTGGTACTGGCATTCCTCTTCCCGAAGGGGCCCTGCTTCTCCTAGTTGGTGTTGCCGCCGCTGTGTGCTACGCCATGTTTGTTACACTGGGGTGTGTCCTGCTGTTGCGTGTCTTCACTGACATGTGTGCGTCGGTTGTGTGGCGTTGGGTGTTGTCCGTGAATTGGGCGTTGGGGACATGTCTGTGGCAGGCCTGTCACGTGTCATGTGCGTTCGGGTGGGGCTGATGTGTGTGCTGCTTGGTTGTGTCCCTGTGTCTGTGTGCGACGCATGCATGGCGCTGCGGTTGGCCTCTGCGTTGTGCGCATGTGTGGCGGCGTCATCGCCGCTTTGGGGCCGTGACGGGGTTGTTGGTTCCTAGTCCCAGGTGGTGTGTACACATGTGTTACGCGATGTTACGATTTGGCCTGTGTGTCATATGTGGATGCAATGGTGGATGTGTAGTGTACACGCGCTGGTGGGGGGTTGTCCGCTTTTCCGCCCTTGCACTGTGTGCGCTGTTTGCGTGCACTTGTTGTGTGTGTGCCTACCTGCGTCTCCGCGGTACGTTGCGTCCTTGGTGGTGCATCAGCAGGAGCATGGGGAGGGCCTGCAGTGCTGGATTCATGCTCGGGGAGCCGCTTCTTCGTTGTCCGTGCTCGGCGTCCGTGTTACCGCTTCGGTTTGTCGTACGGTATCTCTTGGCCGTGGGAGCCGTTTGTTTGCAGCATCGTAATTTATGCGCCGGGCGGGACGTGTTTCGTCGGACGGTGTGTGTCAGTTGGGCTGCGCCGCTACGTGTACGGGCGCACTTTGATGGCGGACGGTGTTGCTGGCTTGCCGGCGGTGTTTGGCCTACTTTTCGCATCGTAATTGGGCGGGCGTGTGGACTGCTGCGTGCCGGCGGTAACTGGTGGTTTTTGCATCCGCCAGCACGGCGGTTGTGCTTCCGCCCGCCATCGTAATGAGCCCCTTAATGTATTAGTTATTATTTTTAAATATCTTTTAATATTTTTAACTATATTTCTTTTCATTATATGTATTATTTACTTAATTTTACATTATTATTAAAACATTTAAAAAAACGATATTTTTAACTTCGATATTTTTGACAACTATATATTTTTTCGATATTTTTGTACTTACCTTTATGTAAATTGGACTTCGATATTTTTGACTTCTATATTTCTGTGTCGATATTTTTGCAGGTCGATTTTCTGTCCGTCGATATTCTGTCATACATTCATTGAAGTTACAGGTTAGAAATAAGTATGAATTTAGGAAATCCCTCTAAACTTTCTACTCCCCTGAATGAGTGTTAAGTATATCTTGTTAACGCGGTGTACCTTCTATATGTGCCACAAGGCCTGCTACGTGGGCTCAGTAAAACACAAAACCACAAATGTAAAGATAAACATACTTATTTAACTGACTCTCCATCTTCATCATTGTGTCTGAATGTGAAGAAAATGAAAATCAAGATAGTGGACATGGAGGTTTGTCTGAGTCACACTGCATTTCCTGCCAGTAACTACTGGGAAGTGCCATTCTCTTCGAATAATAATTCTATTGCCATCAGACTCTTGAAATTCTACCTTCATTTGTAATTCTTTTTGTAGGACGTGTTTTTGATGGTACTGTATAGGAAGAGGGTTACAAAAGGATAGCTGCAGTATTTTTAATGACAGGAAATCCTAATTTTTCACAGCCCTATCGAATTAATTTTGAAATGCACTGGAGTGTATGACCGAGGATTATATCGCAGGCGCATGTGAAAATAGGTGTTATTGACTTCTAGCCAACATTTTAAATATTTATGTCTAGAGCTTCACTGATTTTAAGAACGGTGCTGAATTTTAACCTATTTCCTTCGAATTGAAATGTTTATTCATTGCTAAGACGTGCTGTACCTTTCTTTAAGGTAAGTTTTGTGTCACGGTTTGGCTAACAAAATTTAAATAATGGCAGGAAAGTTCAAAAGGGCTCACATTTTCTTGGAATTCACATCTATAGCCCTTAGTCACATCAGAAATCTCGCTTAATAGTTAATAATACACTGAACGAAAAAACAGAGGGGCATATTAGCAAGGGCTTTATCGCCGCTTTAGCGGCACTTTTTGCCGCCAAAGCGGCGATATTTTTAACGCCCTATTAGCAAGCTGTCGCTAACAGGCGTTAGCGACAGCTTTCAGGCATTAGAGGCCGGGAATTACATCGCCTTGCATGTCAGCGATATTTATCGCTAATGACATGCAAGGTAGGCGTTCCCAACTAAAAGCGACGGTAAACAGTCGCTTACATACCTATCGCCTATTAGCAATACCCGAGAAGCGATAAAAAACGCGCGCTAACCCCGATTATCGCTTGTTTTTAAGAACTGATAAAAACATGACTTAGCAATGAAAGTCAATGGGAGGTGAATTGTAAGGTTAAGTCCCCAGAATTAGCGATAGGATTTTATCGCTGGATTTCTCGCGTTAAAGCTGGGTTTCGCCGCTATCGCTGGATATTTTATCGCAATGGAGATAAACCTTGCTAATAGCATGTTATTTCCGCGGTAATATCCAGCGATAGCCGGCGATAAAAAAAGGCGCGCTAAGCAAGGTTTGCGATATTTATCACATGTTCTTGCTAATATGCCCCATACTTTTTACAGCATAGGTTTGTTTTCGACTGGACTGTTACACACTACAGCTTCACTAGGAGTTATAAAGAAAAAACAGTACTAACACTAACAATTTTTTTTTGGGTGGAAAAGGTGAAACACGCTTGAATGCCATGTTGCTGGAGCAGAAACTACGGAATCCACGCCATTTTCTATGGGGCAAGCTCCAGGAAAGACACAGCATAAGGTACGTTTTGCAATGCTCTTTGTAATACTATAAACTGTATTGTGTGTCTTGTTGTGGTTCGGATTTATACTTTATTGCACTATGCTTACCGCCCTTATCAATGCTCATAAATAAACAATAAAACGAATGCATGCTTGTGGAGCTGCGCAAAGATTGCCTGCCCTTTACACATCACAAACATCACAGATACTTAAGAAACATACGGTATGAAAGTGCACTTAGCACATGATTCATATATGGTTTAACAAATGCATGTAAGTGTTGCACTTGACAATTATTAAAGAGTGCCTTCACTGTAGGATTTGAGAACTTATATAAAAGTTTTGCCATAATTATGAGTGACAAATAAAGAATCATCCTTATTTAGTAGAAAATGTACTCACCATAGAGATGAAATGTGACTTTCTAAATGTGTGTGCTACTTCACTTGAATAGCATTTAGTGAATTAAAACTTTTTTATATATGTAGCAAATAATCCTACTAGAAACAACATTGAATTTATGTAATGTGTGCATTAATATTTCATATATTTGATTTAAATGTAGTTCTCAGTCATACCTATAACTGAATATTATAATGACTTATTGAATATTACCTGTAGTATGAAGCCTAATGCATTAGAACGTATATTCAGCTGTGTTTAAATGTGCAAACCTATATTAAATGTGCACCATTTAAGTTAATGTTTAAACTTGTCCAAAGTAGACCTGTATGTCAAAAAGTTACATAAAGCTGATTTTATTTTCTGCTAACTCGACATTTCCTGCAGGTATTCACATGCATTGTTAGTTTAGAACAGATACATTACTGTAATAGAGATAGGTGGAGCAGGAGACTGAGAAAAGGACCTTGATGAACGTACATGGAGAGACAGAGCGCTAACTGAATGAACTATTGTCTAAAAGTTGCCATCTACGTGTGTTTGAGGGAAAGATGTCATTCCCATGCCAGTGTGGGAAAAACCAGCAATGCTGGAGTCTGCAACTACATGATTCAACAATGTCAATGAACCCATGATGGTGTTATCGAGGGGGTGCCACCCAATGGACTTTACATGTTATAATATTCCGTTCCCTTTGGACTTTGTTCAGACTCCTCGAAGATTCCTTTCTGATTTTCACTGACCCCTTGCAATTTCTTTGCAGGCACCTTCCCTGATTCCCTGCTTCCTTGAGACATTGCTAGCTGAATGGATTTGAACAGGTTTTATACCCTAGTGCTTCTTTGTTTTTTGCTTAAGTGTGGCCCACGCTGACACTTAGGGCCTGCTTCCAACCTTTGCAGTCCGACAGCCAGGCCCCAGCATTGGCAGTCGGGAGAAAGCCACCAAGCTGGCGGCATCCCAACTGCCGAATTCTGAGTTGACTGCCGGGCCGGTGGTGTACCGGTGACGGTCTTGCAGTGGAGGCATGCTTCGGCCCACGTGCTGCCGCACCGCAGCACCTGCACTGTTGTGCGTGCACTGTTACCATGCACCATGTCGTGCATGGCACACAGTGCACCCAAGACAGTGCAGTGATAGGGGGCACAACAAGTGCCCCCAGCCACAATGCCCAATCAGCGAAAATGACCTGGGACCCTGTTTGTAGCCCTCTCCCCGCCTTTGTGTCAACCTTTTCATGGCGGGATGATTGTCAAGAAAAGGTCGGAGGAAAGCCAGGTCGGAATAGGCATGACAATGTCAGCATCGGCACCACCTCCATTCCCTGCCACTTTCCACACCACCACCACCGCGGGATCCAGGATCCTGGTGGTGGCATTGGCCTTCTGTTGGTCTGACCACTGGGGTCGGAATCAGATGGTCGGACCACCAAGGTCACGGCAGTCTGACCGCCACCACGGGTTTGGCGGTCTTGGGACTGTTGTACTCATAATAAGGCCCATAGTCTAGACCCATAGAAGATCCTTGATCGAGCTTCTGAGATGCTAACGCTTTTCTATTTGATTTATTTTTCTCCTGAGTAAACTTCCTTAATGGAGTTTCCTTGATTCGCTAGAGCCCTTTCCCAAACTATCATGTGGACTAGATTACTAATGTATAGGAGGGAGAACCTTAGATTATTCTCTGAGCACCAGATTCTGATGCTGTTGTTCTGCATCCCTGTCACAGAATTACTTGTTTGTGTGATACTAATTTGTCTTATTTTCTTTAGGTGCTTGGCAATCCCCTTTGTTTTCTATATTTCTACAGCATGGTTTTCAGAGTTTTTTTAATTGAATTTAATTATTCACCTACAATAGCACTTGGTTGAACTTGGCTACCGATTCTTGGTCCTCATTGTGTCGCCAAATGGCTTTCACTGTTAATTGAAATAAGATTGATTGTTAATGCTAACTCAGATCACCTCTCAGACAGATAAAAAGGTCCATTGGAGGACCAATGGTAAGCAAGCGGGCCCATAAAATGATGGATCAAATATGGTATGCAGAGCATGGTCTTCCACTAATGTGAGGGAGTTAGGGTGTCCTATCTAAAAATTGTTCAAGCCCAGTCCAAACCCCAAAAGCCCATGGTTTGGTCGAAGGATTGATGAGTTGTGATGGTTTGGAAATGACTTGTTGAAGCAGATCAGTGTGAGTATCAATAGGGTTGTGCATTGCTATCGTTTAGATTGCAGTATTTTGAATTGGCTGTGTGGTGTTATGAAGTGCTGATTTAAGTTGATGTGCGAATATGGAGTTTGATGCAGAGAAGTTGAAGTGGTAATCGGCTCCGTCGTGGCCTAAGATTCCGGGATACAAAGAGAAGAGCTTTAAAGTCAAGTTGCAGTGTAGAAGACACTGTGTGTAGTAGTCTGCTGTGTTGTGGTGCTTGTCGTTAGACGTTGTCAACAGCATTATTTATAGGGACTTTATCTTTGTGTGATTGTGAGAGGTGGTTGGTTTAGTTGATCTCAGTCCACAGGGAATATCTGTATCAAGCCGAGTGACATCCCGGTGGTCAAGGTTTCACTTGAAGTGAATATTAGAATAGTCCTGAATTGTGTGTATGAATAATCTTTAATTTCTTTAAAGGAGCAGACACTTAATACATTTTTCAGCTATGTTGTGTTTTGGAAACATTATAAATGTTTACCCACTAACGTGCCCTTTCAATATGTATTATGTGAAAAATAATGCAGACATTTTCAGATGGCTTCTCAAGATGATTTTCAAAAAGCATTGAACAGTTGTTATTTTGGAATTACCATATGTTTTATATAATCTTAATATTGCAAATGGAAAACAGATTCACCCTTTTAACAATCATTCAGCAAATTTCATCTGGCTTCCAATTTGAACATTGAATGTTAATGGCTGTTAATCATTCCCAGGGAATAGGGGTTGTTTACGTGAATGCCTCTCCCACTTCATGTAGATCTTACAGGTTATTTGGGATGAGATGTAGCTAAGTGGCAGAAGTACAAACTATGTAGCTATGGATGTGCCTTCAAGGGGGTGTGTGGGTTTTCAAATCCCCTGATGTTATACATTCCAGGCTTGGTATTCAGATCTAAGAACTCCCAGTCACATGAGGAAGTGTCTGGGTCAGGTTTCGCCTGGGAAATCAGCCCTCACTCATGCACATGCTCTTTTGAACCTGTGAAGTGTTCATTAAAATAAGCCCTCCTCCTGTCCATACACCACAGGACAGCAGGAAGACAAACAAGCACTGGCAAAGCCAATAGGTATCAACTTTGTGACCTACTGACTGTGCTAATGGTTTTTAGCCATGCAGTGCAGCATTGTGAATGTAAAAAAAAAAGAAATCTCTGATGCGGTTGGCTATGTTACTTTGTAAGTGTGCACACCATGCATGCAAAAGCATACAAAATTAAAAGGGCACTTTTTTTTTTAGTTACTGATCCAAGTTGCATTGGTAGCTAAAAGAAAATAAAGCATGCAGAAGTGTTTTTTTTTAAGTGGGTGTGAGGAGGAGCATAGGTAACACAGGGGAGAATAGGGGGAACAGCAAAGCAGCACTGGGAGGGTGGGGGGAGAATTACAATACAACACGGAGGGGTTGAACTGTAGGGGAACCAACATGGTGGAGGGAGGGGACAGAGAAGAAATATGGGAGACAGTGTCAGCAAACGACAAAGCATCATGGGGGAGAGTGGAGGGACGGTGAAGTTACATGTTACATGAGAGGGGACACAAAAGCAACAGTGTGGAGGCCAGGAGGGATGCAACAGGGGGAGGGTAGCAGTGAAAGTAACACTGGGGTTGGGAGAAAGCAATATGGAGAGTGCAGATGGGTAGGCAATAGGGAGAAGCACACAGTCAAGCACAACAGGGAGGAGGGCAGGGAGAAGCAGTCGGGCAATAGAGAGCTACATGTATTGCACAGGAGAG
Source organism: Calotriton arnoldi (assembly GCA_963921515.1). Classification (NCBI taxonomy): domain Eukaryota; kingdom Metazoa; phylum Chordata; class Amphibia; order Caudata; family Salamandridae; genus Calotriton; species Calotriton arnoldi. The sequence goes on from CAWUFW010017271.1 coordinate 230,370, forward strand.
ACATACATGATGGAGATGGCTCAAAAATACACACACTCTTATGGAGTGCTTCAGACAGAAGTAGAGTTTGAAAAGCAAGCAGTGAAAGCAGTGATGCCAGCCAGTCAAAGAGACTGTTAGGAGGCAATGTTCCATGAAAGAGACAAACACAAAATTGACAAGCTAAGACATGAATGAGAAGCACGCAAATGAGAGTGACAAGAAAAGGCAACCAATGGTAAGCAATGGTAGGGCTCCTCGATATTCCTGTAAACAGGCTGTGCATTCACTGTGTAGTAGGCTCAACCAAAAACGGATCTGTAACTGCTGCAGAAACCTTTATTATTTTCAGTATGATTCATGGCCTTTCTGCTGCATGAGAATTCTTCACTTGCTTATATTGTTGCTGGATAATCAGAGAGTCACCTGCATCTCAAAATATTATTGCTGTGGTGGGAAGGGGAAAACAGAAGCCTCTGGCAGTTCTGTGTTTTGAAGGTAGTGTGAGAACATAGAAAAGATAAACACAAGATCGCATACTTGTGTTTTTGCCTTTTGTCTTAGCATTCCAATGTTGGATGGCTTCCATTCTATATCTGGAGTTTAGAATGAGCCCAGTGAGAGGTTAACTGCCCATAGTTTCTAAAGTTATCCCACTTCAAGAACTATCTTGGCTTAATATCATATTAGAATGTTTTTGGTTTTGATTTTGTATTCTGAATACCTGGGTCCTAAATCATGGGTTAATCATTTCCAAAGCTTGTGGGCAAATCAGTTTACTGCCAACTAAACATATGCACAATTTGAAAAATGTGATTTGCAAAAGCTAATGATATTATCTACTAATGTCGTAACATGTTGCTTTGCTTCAGCTCCACATCACATTCTGGGGCATATTTATGAGCCCCATTGCGTCTCTCTTGCACCATGCAAAGTGGTGCAAGAGCGAAGAAACTCAAAAATGAGATTTATGTAGACACGCAAAGCCTCCTTGCATGGCCCTGAGTGGCTTCATAAATTAGAGTAAAGCAATGCAGCGCAAATCGCTGTGTTGCCTCACTATGCACCAGGGAGGCGTTCAATGGGTGTTGCGTGGGTGTTCCCAGCAATGTCCATGGATTTTGATGCATTCCCAGATTTACCAGAAGTGGTAGGCCTGTGAATGCACTAAACCCTACACCTACACAGGCGTAACGAGAAGAAATATCTTAATTTCTTCCCATTTTTCTCTCTTTCTGTGTGTGCTGCCGCACACATTGAAGGAGGAAAATGCTCCAGGTGATTGTTTTTGTTTTGCATGGAGGCACAAATATAATCCACCTTATAACGCAGGTACCCTTGTACCAAGGTGTAAAGGTGCTGATGTTGGTGCTAGACAGCGAAAATGGCGCCAGCGCAGGGGAAAAGGCAAGAATGCACCATATTCTTATAAATACGGTGCATTCCTGCCCTTTCCCTGTCATGCAGTGCAGCATAGCAAGGTGACTTGCTGTGCTGCACTATGTGGCAATCTCATAATTAACTCTGGCCCACTGTGTTTTGTTCCTGGCGCAAACAGACTACATGAACACAATTAGGGGTGGGTGGCTGTACTTACGGAGTTTTACTGTACAGAATTCCACAGAGTTACCTAAAAACTCCCCAAAATTCCATGGAGTTCCATGAGCAGCAGAATTTCAGTCTGCCATACACCTTGCTCATCAAACACCCGTTTACCATCCATCAGGCCTCAGAGCACTGTGATGACAATTTCACCCAAAAGCCCTCACCCAACAACACAGGGAGCTATGGTTGCCTAAATATTGAGCACAATCTTCCTAAAATATTTGGGGTGATGCTATGGTCTATCTATCCCCGACGTGACTATTGGGCTCAAGCTGCTCGGGAGAAGATGCAGAGCGGGAGGTCAAGAAGGGCAGGTACACTACTCACCGATATATGGCACAGGGAGGTGCAGAGAGGAAGCGAGTGTCAGAGGGAGCAGCAAAGATGGAGCAGGGTGGGGGCAGGGAAGGGGCGCTACACCTGCTGTTGCTCTGGGCTGTGTGAAAGCAGGAGATACAAAACTTAAAAAACGAACTTGATGCGCAGCTGCTAAGCCACCTCACAGGGCGAGGTTTTCCGGAATGTGCTGTTCTACCCTTCTGGTTTTATCCAGAGGTGGGCACAGCCAAGTGGAGCAATGCTTTTATTGATAAGTTGCATTTCTAATGTAGTGACGTTTTACTAGACTGCAACATGGCCGCTATTGAGGCACAGCATTTAAATCGCAATCTCCTTCTGTTGACTTTAGGAAAAGGAAACACTTAAGGAAAAACCTGCATGTGAATCTTTAACTCTTAGACAAGGGACATTGTGTCGCTCATGCATTCATAGCTTGCTGTAGTTATGCTTGTTGTGTATAGTTCGTACTCACATGTCACATGAGTTATGACATCCTCTGCTGTGGTGAAACGAAACGTGTAGGTCACAGCGTGAGGTAGACACACCAAGGCTTAGGTTTTGATCCACACTTCACACACTCTTTTTTGAAAGGACAGCTTGGAAATGTAGCTTGATGCACTTCGGTTGAGGATGAGGCTTTATCCACATATACCAGCTCTCTGCCCTGTTGGCCTTTATTCCAAAGCTGATGTTGCCTTCGGGACCGAAAGAGACCTGGAGAGGGACAGAGGCACGCAGTACAAAAAGTAGGGGTGGGCGGTAAACTCCTCCAAGCGGCAGTTGGCAGAGCTTTTGCTGATACTCCAAGCGAAGCATGAAGTGGCAAAACTCTGTTAACTCTGCCGGAGCGGAGTTTACCGCTCACCCTAAAACACAATACATTTTATGCACTTCATCAAGCTTGATTTGTTCATGCTCTGCAGACTAAAAATCTTCGCTGTAAAGCCTTCCCTGGTTCAGGGCCTTGGCATGGGTCAGCTGGGCCCACACCTAGCAAGCCAAACTTAAGAGGGGCAAGCCCCCCCCCAAAATTACATGTGAAAAAAAGGAAAGGGGCAGGATAGGAATACCCTGACTCCCAAGCCTTGGTTCCAGAGGGACCCCTGTTTGGCAAAAAAGCATTAAAAACAAAATTGGAGAGAATTCATGAAATTTACAAATTCGCAGCAAAAAAAAAACAAGCGCAGGAACCCACGCTTGTTTTGTAAAGGTCCCTTGGGTGGGCCAGGTTCTAGGGGCATTTTATAAATAAGGAGGTGGGCACACAGGCCCCCCTGATGCTCTTTGAGCCCCGGACACCACCATTTCCTTCTGCTTTATTTCAAATAATGGAGGCGGGCCACGCAGACCCCCTTCAGGGGCTTCTAAGAAGCCCCGGGGGACCATCACCTCCCCAGGGCTTTGTTTTGAATAATGGAGGGGGGGCACATGGACCCCCCTCCTGGGCTTCTAAGAAGCCCCAGGGACCACCACCTCCCTGGGGCTAAAATTCACATGGAGGGGCTCCGCAAGGACCCCCGGCACCAGGGACCACCACCTCCCCGGGGTTTTCTTTTTTCTAGAAGGAGGGGAAGCCATGTGGCCCCCCCGGATTGTTTTGGGCCCAAGGACCACCAAATCCACAGGCAGGCCCTTGAAAATCAAAGGAGGGGGCAGTGCAGCCCTCGTCCTGGAGCCATACATGGCCTTGGGGACAGCCACCCCGAGGGCCACCTCCTGCTATGTCCCGGTTGCTCAGCCCCAGGACATAGCTGTTTGCCTTTGCTTGATGGGAGCTTTGACAGTTCCCTCCAAGCAAAACAAACACTCCTGTTCCAGCGGGCGGAAGCTGTCAAAGTGCTCCCACTGCCTGGAAGCAGAGGTTTCATCTTTTTACCTGCCCGCAGACATGAGGGCTGGTAAAGTTATAAAACTATTGCTCTTGCACACAGGGAGCTGTATTTCCAGCAGCTCCCTGTGCGCAATAGCAATGCAGGCTACCCTGGAGGTGGGGAGCTGGCTGGGACCACAGGGGCCTTGAGGCTTCCCCCACAGTCCACAAGATGCACACCGGGTGCCCTGGGTATACTCCAGGGCACCCAGGAAATCATGACTGGGCCCCAGGAGATGGGTTCCCAAGGGCCAAAATCAGCCAGGGGAGGGGAGGCTGTGGGTCCCCCATCCCCCATCCCCCATTCAGCTAAGTCTGAGCCCAGGAAGATGGGGTTCATGGGGCCAAAATTAGCCAGGGGTGGGGGTCACGTGGCCCCCATCCCCCATTCAGTTAATGCCGGACTCTGGTGATGGGGTCCCCAGGGCCAAAATCGGCCCGAGGAGGGGGGCTGCATGGCCCCCATCACCCATTCAGTTAATGCCAGGCCCTGGGGAATGAGAACCCAGGGGCCGAAATCAGTCTGGAGAGGGGGCCGCATGGCCTCCTTACTCATTCAATTATGGCCGGGCCCTGGGCGATGGGGTCCCCGGGGCAAAATGAGCCCCATTGTCAAAAGTACACAAGGTCACTGGAGACATAACACAGATGTATTGTAGAATACAATCTGGACATTTAGCCAAGAGGTAGAAGTTAGTAATTAACCAGAAGAAATTAACCAGAAGAAAGTACTCCACTTGAGTAGATAATTTGTGCAAAACTGTGGACTCTTGTTGGATAAAAGGGCAGGTGCGGTTCCTTTGTTGCTGAGTCACTCGCACAGCTACTGACATACCCACATAGACACTTAAATACCCACTCACACACTCAGGCACTCACATGCCCACTGACAGACCCACTCAGACACTCACACACTCACTCCCAGACACACTCAGATATTCACTCTGATACTCATGCACCCACTCATGGACCAATACAGCCACTAACAGAACCATTCAGACACTCATGAAACCACTCACAGGCCCACTCAGACACATACAGCCAAACATGGACCCACTCAGACACTCATGCACCCACTTACAGACCAATTCAGCCACTCACACTGCCACTCACAGACCCACTCAGAGACTCATACACCCTCTCACAGACCCACTCAGAGACTAATGCATCCACTCACAGACCCACTCAGACACTCTTGCACTCATTCACAGACTGACTCACACATTCATGGAGGCACCTGCAAACCCACTCAGACACTCTCACACCTACTCACAGACCCATTGAGACACTCACTCAGACACTCATGCACCAAGTCAGACACCCACTCAGACACACACACCCACTCAGACTCTCACCCACCCACTTACACACCCAGTGAGACACTTATGCAGCGTCACTCCCAGAACCATACAGACACTCACACCCATATTCACACACCCATTGAGACACTCAAACACTCCCTCACACACCCACTGAGACACTCATGCACTCACTCACACCCTCACTCTCAAAGACTACAGGTTACAGATAGGAAATAAAATTTAAAAAAACTTTGAAATTCACTGAAATAAACAAAGGTTACAGGGACACTATAGTTAGTAAACAGAATAAAAAAAATAAAGATTCACTGAAAAAAGCAAAGGTTACAGGGATGTTATAGTTAGGCTCAAAATTCACTCATGCAAAACCATAGAAATTCAGCAGTTATAGTTACTTGTGCTAACTATAACTTACGCAACCACAATGTACTGCTTATGACCTCACATATTACATCACTAATGACATGGTCAGTGAAATCAGTGATGACATCTCAAATGAAGGGCCGGCTACTGGGCCCAGTTAGGCCCAAACAACAAAGTAGGTGTGGAGCAATGTGGAGATCTCCATCGAAGAAGCGTCATACAGCTGAAGAGATGTGTTGGTTCCAGGACGTGACAGGGCTGCAGTGCAGGGTCCTACATCATCATTGAGGATCCCATGGATGAGTGCTTGCAATGCAAAGTCTAGCTTTGAGGATGCGTTGTGCAGTCATGTTGATGGGTTGGTTCCGTAGAGCTGCGAGGCTGCATTACGGAGTATGGCGTCGTTGGTGAGGCTGCCATCAATGAGGAATGCGAGGGCCTGTGCTGAGGATGCGTCATGCCATGACAGTTCTGATGTGGTGATAGGCTGTGATATGATGTGGATTTTTGTGACAGTTCTGATCCCCTCAGAAATAGCAATATGTCGGTTCTGCTCGGGGTTGTGCTGCACAGCATAGGAGTTGCATCTGTTCTGCTGGATCCACCGAGGCAGGTAGAGCACCTTAGGACAACTTCCAAGGGTCCAGGACTTGGGTGGTACCACTTGGCAGGGTAGACTCACAGATGGCAGAGTCCAGGTGCAGATGCAAGGTTCCTGGAAGCCTGTTGTGTCTTTCAGATCAGGAGGCCAGCCAATTAGCCCTTGGGGTTATGGGTTCAAGAGATGCAGGTCCAGTCCTTCTTACCCAGGCAAGGGGCAGTAGGGGCAGGTCAGTACAGCAAGGCAGAAGTCCAGGAATAGCCCAGCAGGACAGCAAGGCAGCAATCCATCAGAGTGGCAGTTCTTCAGAAGCACAGCAGTCCCTCTTCCTGGCAGGGTATCCACAGGGCCAGAAGTGTACAGAAGAGCTGCTGTCTGAGGTCCAATATTTATAACTGGTGCCCTTCCTCTAGTAGGTGGGAGTAGCTCCTAGAAATTCCCTTTGAATCCCACAGGCATCCTCCATTCATTGTTGTGGCTCCCGACTAACTTCAGGGGTTATGCAGTCCTTTGCTTGAAGGCAGGACACAGCCTATTCAAGTGAAAGTAGTGCTGTGCCCAGCTCCACCCTACCATCCTGCCAGTGGTGGCCTTTTCAGGCACACCTAAGCTCTCTATTGTGTGTGGCTATTTAGGAGGAATATACAAAGCCTACCTATCAGCTACACCTAATCATGTGACTCAGAGGTGGTCTACAGGCTACAGGCACAAAATGGCTAAGGAAGGAAAATGCCAAATTTCTAAAAGTGGCATTTTCAAATTATAATTTAAAATCTGACTTCACTATGAAAGAGGATTCTTCATTACAATTACAAACACACCAAACATGAACTGATTAAATGCTTCTATTTGGTAATTACAGCTTATTAAATGTAGTAAGGTAACCTCAAAGTTATACTATGGGAGAGGTAGGCCTTGTAGTAGTGAAAAACAAATGTAAGAGGGTTTCACTACCAGGACATGTGAAACTTAATATTACATGTCCTACTTTTTAAATACACCGCACCCTGCCCTCTGAGCTGTCCAGGGCCTACCCCAGGGGTGACATATGTATTCAAAAGGAAGGTTTGGGCCTGGCAAAAGTATTATTTTGCCAGGTCAAAATGGCAGTTTAATTACTGCACATACAGGCTGCATTGGCAGACCTGAGACAGGCTTAAAGGGTTACTAAACTGGGTGGCACAATAAGTGCTGCAGTCCCACTTATAGCATTTAATTTACAGCCCCTGTGTGCATGTAGTACCCCTTTACTAGAGTCTTATAAGTAAATTAAATGTGCAATTGGGAATAAGCCAATGTTACCATGTTTTAAGGAGTGAGCACATGCACATTTGCATTGGTTAGCAGTGGTAAACTGTGCAGTGTCCTAAGGCCATAAAAAAAGATCAGCAAAAATGGAGGAGGTAGTCAAAATGTTTGGGGGAACACCCTAAGGCTGAGGTCTAACAAAGATCCTGCCAGGCATCTAAGAAGAGACTCTAGCAAAAGATATTACAGTGCAAATCTTCTTCCCCTAGGTTTTGCCTGAGGTAGTAACCAGCACCAAAACTGTTCTATACAAAGTTAATCTGAAATTACATGTAACAAAATACTTGTAGGCTTTACATATAACAAGTCACCCTTAAAATCCTGTTGATTTTAACATATGCTTTCAAAAATCAACATGCCAAGCCTACAATGTTTATCATATCATTTCATAATAAACAGATCAGAACAGTGGCAACAGAAATATTTGTTCCTATTGAACCAATCAGGCCTCAAGCTATTATCAATGGTTCATCACCATAACCAACAAGGGTTCGTCTACTGAGCATTAGCTTTCCCACAAGGCAACATTCATGTATACAGTCAAAAAATGCATAGTATACAAAATTAAAGCTGGCAAAGCAAAATACTATCTCTCTGAAGAGGGCTTAAGAAGGATTCTGACAGGACAAATCTTCTAAACCCACAGCTTGCCAGAGGGTGTGATCAGCAACAAAGTGGTTACCTACTATGGTGATCTGCGAGACAAAATACCTATCTGTTTGCATTAATACAGAGAAATAACAATCTATCCTTAAATGCCTATTGACTTTAACATATGATTTTCATAATCAATATATCAGGCTTACTGCCTTTATTCTAACTTTTTATTTTAAATGTTGGACTTGGCCCTTTTTGCAGGGTCATCCCTGAACTTTTTTGCCTTCCTCCTGATATTTTTTCTGACCTGGTGTTGGTGGTTTTAGGACTCTGGGCACTTTATCACTGCTGTTCAGTGTTAAAGTGCATGTGCTCACTATGGCAAACGTGGTAAGATTGGTCTACACCTGTTTGGCGTATTTAATTTACATATCAGTCCCTTGTAAAGTGGTATCTCATATACCCAGGGCCAGTAAATTAAATGCTACTGGTGGGCTTGCAGCGCTGCTTGCGCCACCCACCAAAGTAGCCTTTCAAACCTGTCTCATGCCTCTGCGATTGCAGGGCCTGCACGCGCAGTTTACTGCTGCTGTGACATGGCACATAAAGTGGTTGCCACGTATGTGACTCCCCTTTTACTACATATCAGTCACCCCTAAGGTAGGCCCTAGCTAGCCCTATGGGCAGGGTGCGCTGTAGATAAAAGGTAGGACATGTGCCTTAACTGTGTGCCATGTCCTGGTAGTGACAAACAGACATTTTGGTTTCTCACCACTGTGTGGCTGCCCTCTCCTAGGAATGCATTGGAGATTCCCTGATATGTGTTTCAGTGGTAATTCCTGACATGAGAGGAGTAGCGTGGTCAAGTTTGGTATGTTTGGAATAGTGGTAACAAATGCTGCATAATGGTGTTCGCAGATTTATTATCACCATTTTAGAAATGCCACTTTTAGAAGTGGGCATTTCTGTGTGCTATGTGTCTTTGTGCCTGCCTGTTGTGTCTTGCATGTCTGGCTCTGGAGTGATAGGAGCTGGGGAGGTCCAGTGGCTCCAGAGGGGCTGGGTGAGTCAGCACTAGGCTGAATAGGCCAATCTGCATTTGGAGTGGTGGGAGGAGTAGCACCTGGGCCTGAATAGGACTGTGCCTGCCTTCCACAATGCTGGCTCCGCCCCCCTGTGGTGTGACTGGGGCCAGAGCCTACACTAACAAAGGAGGTTGTTCTGCACTGTAAATAAAATATAAAATATTAAGTGCCCCCCAGAACTGGTTTAGACCGGGCACAGAGCCCTGTGCCTGGGGAAGGACAAAGAACATAAGGTGTATAAATATTGGGGCTGTGACCCCATGAAAGGTGTACTGTGTGCTTATTTTGGAACTGGAGAAGACACTGCGCTGGCAGGGGAACCGCCACTGGGACTTCGCCTTGGGAGCTGCTGGCTGAAGGGATTGCCCCTATGTCCAGGGACCCTGTGTGCTGGCCTGCTGCCTGTGCTCTAAGCCAGAGTCCCCCCTTTGCTCTCTGGGGGGAACAGCATGAAAGGAGCGCTGTGGGCTGCTCCTGCAAACTGGCCTGGAAACCCCCGGTGTGTTTCACTTGGGGGTGAGGGAACTTCCCTAAGCGCTGGTTCGGAGGAAGTACCAGAGGGTCTGCCTCATCATCTCATGTAGCCCTGAGGAGAGAGAGGGCCGTTCAGACCCCCAGCCAGCATATGGAACGTGCTGGCGTGTCCCCTTGCAGAGCATGTTGGGCGCTTTGTTTTTAAGCCACTAAGAGGCTCTGCCGTGCCGGGAAAAGAAGTCGGAGACCCGCGAGCTCCCATCCGTGAAACCGGAAGACAGAGGCCCATAGAAGAGCCTTTGCTGCGAGAGGTTGCCGGGTGAGTGATCCGCTTCCCGTGGTGTCCTGGCAGGGGAGGCCGGTGCGGAATCCTCACGCTCTCCCGCAGTGTTGCAGGCAGCGGCGCTGCATGATCACGGGCAGCTGCCTTGGGGGCGATTCCAGTTTCCTTTTTGTCCCCAGCATGGACACCGGGCCAGCCAGAGGAGGGCTGACCCTCTGTGTTGGCAGCTGGTCCTTGATGGAACACTTGAGAGGGGCCAGGGCTGACTTTCCAAGTAGATTTACGTCACCCCCCCCCAGCTTGTCTCGGACCCGAGGGGCCGCCATTTACGGGCACTCAAGTGCCTGTGGGATTTATCGTATCCCCGTAGTAGGTTGGCAGGTGGCCCAGGAACCTACGTGGTAGGAACAGGGGAACTCAATTTCCGCATAGTCCCTAATAGGGGCACAGGGACCTATGCAATTTTTGTGGGACATGTGCCTAGTGGCACCAGGAGGTTGCCTGATGCACATCTTTGGTGCTCTGATTACTGTGGTGCCCTGATTACTGTAGTGCATTGTGCTGAGGATGTATTTACAGTACCCATGTGTGCAGTGTTTATTATGATACACTGCTGCTGATTATGTTTTGCATATTATGCTGTACTAGGTAATGCTGTGATGTTCATGCCTAAGGCCTATGCTGAGTGTACCCTTACCAGTAGTTACTGGTTGCTTTCGCTATCTGAGTGTGATGTAATGACAGTGGCCCGATTGGCCCTGTACTGTATATAATCCCCTGTAAAGTCATACCCTGTGCCAGGTGGCACAGTATATATATATGTGATTGCGTTCTAATGTGTTTTATGAGTAATACAAAGGCTATTTTTTATATAACCTTGTGTGGAGTTTCTTTTGTGGTGTGCCTAGTGTGTCGCTGCTGTGTGAGCGTGTTGCGCAAACGCTTTACACATTGCCTCTGGGATAAGCCTGACTGCTCTGCCAAGCTTCCAAGGGGGTGAGCAGGGGTTATCTTCAGCATGTAACTCCCTTGCCCTGACTAGAGTGGTGGTTTCTGCCTGGCTTTGGCGCATGCCCTAGCCAACCAGAAATCCCACTTCTAACAATAAACAGTTAGATCCATAACCTTCATCATAGGCTTGTCAACATTAGCAACTCAGACTTACTGTACTGGTTCATATGTCCTCTCAAAAGGCAACCATCAGGTATACTGTAATAAATGTGCAAATATGTCCACTATACAGCTGTCAAAACAATACAAAATGTCTCCTAAAAGAGCCTAATAAGGAGTACCATAGTGCAAAGTGTCTATCACCATGGTTTGTACAGGTAGGGGATCAGCGCTAAAATCTTTGCCTACTACAGTACTCTGCGAGATTCCACATAAGAGAATGCCTGACTACATGCTTTAGCCCAGTATAATAACAGTCCACTCTTAAAAGCTGTTTGCTTTTAACAGATATTTGTTTTTAAATGCATGTAAGGCGTACTTGCTTTGTCATAACATTTCATTATCAGTGGCGGCTCGCCGAGGGAGTGGTGCGGGGCGGTATAAAAGGACTCAGAGGGTGTTCTGTCCGTCATAAGTCCGAGTCCACTACCCCCACACCCTGCCCCTCCCCCGCCGTCCCGCACCACTCCCTCGGCGAGCCGCCACAGTTCATTATTAACAGATCACACCTAAGGAATCTGAGATAACATCCCAGTGGAATGTTAAGTCCTCTATTATATACAAACCAGGCCAACAGTGGTGCACAGAAGCTGTCAACCATCATGAAAACATTTATAAAATTACAAATATGTACAAAATTACAGTTGGCAAAACAATATACAGTCCCCCTCACGAAGGCCTAACTGTACAATTCTACTCCCAGGGTTTGTCAGAGTGGGTGGCCAACACCATGACTCTGCCTGCAAAGGTACTCTGAGAGATTATAAGTAACTAAACACCTTTCTACAGTCTATAATATAATGTGACAACAATTCACTGTTAGAGGCCTACTGGCTTTTTAACACATGCTTTTCACAATAGGTAATTCAAGCCTACTGACTTTGTCATAAAATTTCATGATAAATAGATCAAACTTATGAAATTTGGCATGCTTTTCCCAATGAACCAATGAAGCCTTTAGCCTTTTACTTGCCTTTACTCTTTACCCAACACTGGCCTGTTCAAGCACTCATAAACTGGCAACCCTAATGCATACAGCTTGCAAAACAATGTACAACCACTCTCAACAGGACCTAACAAGACTCATCACAGTGAAACCCTCGAGGGTATGTCATGGTATGTGGCCAAAGTCAAAATCCCTGCCTACTACCGTAATCTGTGAGATTCCATGCAACAAGTCTGTAGGCTTTAATATTGGGTAATAATAATTCACACCTAAACGTCTATCAACTTTAACATATGCTTTTCACGTCAGACCTAGTGCCTTTATAATAACATTCCATAATAAACAAATCAGACTTATAGCCATGATCAATGGCTTGCACCATAACTAACTCAGTCTTGGTGCATCGATTACAAACTTTGACAGAAGCCAAAAAGTTAAATACATGCAATTTGTTAAGTGGAAATTCTGCCCATTCAAATCCTGATCTCTTGGAGATGAATATGTGAGTTGAGCTTAAGCCCCTCTCTCTGTAGGCCTCTGAACTCTTTTTTATTGATTACAAAAGGTCAGGTGAGAGTAGCACTTTAAGCCAGGCCTAACAATCCATGTAGGTTAATGACTGCCCTCCACCCATCTGTGCTGCTGCCAGAGAAAAACACTGTAAATGATCTAGGTATCTAAGACACTCTTTAATAGCATTACAGTGTCATGTGAGTGCCCCTGAAAGTTCAAGGTCAGGCAGCTAGATAAATAACCAAAATTATCACAGCTGTGTGGAGGACAGGCACTTTTTGTGGAAGCATGGAAGCTGTGCCCAATCAAAACATGTACTCCTGGCTCCCAACAGGTGAGTGGAGCCCAAGCCCCTCTTCTGGTGATTCTGACATAATTGTGAGGCGACAGCTGTGCTGTCAAGCACGACTATAAAAAAGACAAAATTAACTAATAGCGTTATTCCAAAGCACATCACAAATTACAGTTTCACTAACTTGGCATTCCAAAAATGCTAGTCAAGTAAATCTTAGTGCAATATTAAACACTGTGGTGTGTAAAATTGTTAGTATAGGGCCATGATTTCAACACTCATTTATTGTATATCGAGGTGAAGGAAAATTATTTTGCTCGACAAGCTATTTTGATGCAGTATTGTGCAGTTCAAGGCAGATAGTAGGGATAGGAGATTTTAGGCAACCGTATAGACTATTACCAATAGACAGGTGTCAAACTATTAATACTAGTATCAGATGTCACCTCATTTCTGTGGTAAGTGTTAATATATCACTTAGTCTAGGGTGATGAACAATCTATTGACTGGTATTTGTATGGAGCACGGGAACTCAAACCCTCATAACAACTTCATGAGCATCACACCACTCTCACAATATTTTCCTTTAACATCCCCTGATGGTCCATTGTAGTCAACTGTATCCTTTTCCCTCTCATTCAAAAAGCTCTAATACCCCGAAGACGATTTGCTGGAACATGGAAAATTGAGAAAACTGGAAGCAGGCAGAAAGTCTACTTGCTGTAGTCCACGGTTCTTTTACACCACTCTCCTTTCTCTTCCAGTCCCATCTTAGCAGGCATCTTAGAGACGGGCATTAGGACAGGCAGAGAAGTGGAGGAGGGAGGGTCCATGCAGGTTAGAGAGGAAACAGACAGGGAAAGACGTTGAAGAGTGTAAATTGGGAGAGGAAAGTTCCAGCAGGAAGGAGTTCAGGTCTGCAGATGAGTGGAGCAAAGCTATCTACAGGCACGAGCAAAAGCACTGCGGATAAACGTAGGGAAAAAAGCAGGAGACAGACATCGCCTTGCCAAATTGTATATGCAGTTTTTTTTATATCGTGCAAACTCGACCCGTGAGCACCAGTTACACAATGTGACATGCATTTTTGAAGCATAGAAAGGTTAAGTGATCTGCACTGAATAAAAGATTGGAGAGCCAGCACCAAGCCTTGAAACTGTATCCCCAGTTCCAAAGTTGGCAGCTCAGGCCGTACCGCCACATCCCCTCCCAATTAATAATGAAGAAAAAAAGAAGGCATTTAATAGTCTTCCTAAAGTTGTTATTAGAACAAGTATAAGTATTCCATCTGTCTTGTGATCCTCCAAATACTGTTATTTCTATCGACTCTTGAATTATACCTGTAGTAGGTATAAATACTATAGACCTTTATTTATTTATTGCTCACAGCTTTCATTGAGGTAGCATAATGGAACTAGAATCTATTGGCCTGATTTAGGGGCACATGCATCAAGCCCGCATTTTGAGATTTCTAAATAGCGAATTTTACCGATTCGCTATTTAGAAATCGCAAAATGCAATGCATGTAGAAATCACACAAAAAAATGTGATTCCTTAAAATTCCTTAATTGCGACTCGCAAATTGCGAGTCGCAATTAAGGAATTGATTCCCATTCATTCTTATGGGCCTAGATGCCCATAGGAATCAATGGGAATTGCATGCGCAATTTGCGAGTACTCCATAGGTACTCGCAAATTGCGCATGCAATTTCAAGGGTGCAAGGGTTCCAAAAGGATACCCTGTTGCACCCCTGAAATTCCCCTTTTACACATGTCGCACACACACATGCCCCAAGGGCATGTGTGTGTAAATGTGACTTTGATTTTTCAAAGTAATCGCAAATTACCATCAACTTTAGTTTGATGGCAATTTGCGATTCCTAATAGCGAAATCGCAATCATTTTTTGCTTAATGCATTGCATTTAAGGAATCGCAATTTGCGATTCCTTAAATCCAATCGCAATTTAAGTAATCGCAATTTTAGCGATTCCTTAAGTTGTGATTTTTGCATTTGGGATGATGCATCCCAAATGCAAAAATACCGGTCGCAAAGGGGCAGATTCTGCGAATCTGCCCGTTTGCGACCGGTTTTTGGTTTTTATTGCATGGGTCCCTTAGTGTTTTACAGACAGGGTACTCTGTCATCAATATAGCAAAGTACCCTGTCTGCTAAACCCCTGGTCTGCCCGCTCTAGTGTGAGTCAGGCTGGACCATCAGATTTCAGATGGCGATGCCCTCGCAGTCTCCACATTGGAAAGCTCACTCTGATGGCCCAACGATTAGGGGCTATCAGAATAATGACATCAGAGAGGCCACCCTATTTACAGCAGGTTATGTGATGTCCGTTTTTTCTGTCCATCATCACCAGGAAAAGCATGGTGGTCACAAACAAAAAAACAATAATGACTCCCACAACCAAGGAGAAATCTCCCAGGGTCAATATATTTTTGAAAAAGCAAAAAGGTTTTGGTGCGCGTTTGCCTTTAGGTCGGTGGCCACACACCAAACTTTCAATTCCTTCACAGGAGTTGCCATGCCAGTGGATCCTGGGAATACACAGACATCAAAGCTGGGCCAGCAGTGATCCCTAAATATGGTGGTCCTATCTGCGTCAGGGTGGCAGAGGTGGTGTCTGCGCCATCCTGACGGACCGAGATAATATCACCAAGCTCAAAAACAGGCCGTTTTTGCGGTCAGGAGAAGGGACAGTAAGAAGCCTCAGTCAAAAAGACAGAGGGGAGAGAGAAAAGGTTGACAATACAAAAGGATGATTGTTTGGAGTCTTCTTGAAATTACCCAGGTGTAGAATACAACAGAAACTGTTATACAGTTTGTTACACACTTTCGTGCCTGATTTACTAAAAGCCTCATTGCGAAAGTGGTTGCAAGTTGTGCACTGATGTTATGCCATCAGTCTTTCATTTTGTAACGTGACCTATGTACTAATGGATCACATTAAAAAATCTTCAGACACGGGGGTGGGGAGGCGCAGAATGACCAGCCTAGTAAATAATAATGAGGCATGTTTCTATCTGCAACCCCATGTAATTGACCTCAAATTCGGAGGTGGTGTCCTGCAAGGAACAACAAATCACCATTTATATTTTTTGTAACGAATTTGCTCAATGTTTAGATGCATTTCTCAAATGGACAGATATAAATTCCAGAACGCTACTCGAGGAAATGTTGTCCTGTCTGGAGTATGGCAATGCCAAATATGTGTTTGTTCCTAGGGAATGTAGTTTGTACAATCTAGTATATAATATTAGTGCAGATCATGTAATTGCTGCAGAATTACTGTTGGTGTTCATTTGATTACATCAAACTCAGGACTATATGGAAAGTATAAAAAACTATTGAATTTCTAATTCTGTAAGAACTAAGGAATCTATTGGTGGAAGTCAGACATCCATTGTTCTGAATGGCAGCCCAATAGAACACTCTGAACATGATGTTTGTCAAATGTTTAGGAATGCTCCCTTGCACTGGAGCATATCTCTGCATTGGCTTGACTGAAAATCTTTTTTCTTCTGGGTCTCCTGAGCATGGGGGTATTAGGCATGTATGGATTTGCTAGGATTTATGATGCCCCCAGGCAATAAATTAGATGCACTGCTTTTTGGAAATCTGGAAAAAAGCTGCAAAGTGAAAAGCAGTTTAGGGTACCTGTATTTTGGTCACAGATACCACAAACATATCTTGTTAATATCTAAGCCTCATAAGGTTTGTAACACTGTGTCCCACACCGACACTGGACTGATTGACTGGCAAGGACAACACGCTAAATAATACATTCAACAGTTTTTCAATATTTTTACCAGAAAACATGGTAGGTTTATTGAGTCTTCCTCCCAAGACGTGACCCAAATCTAGATTTTCCTATGTCTTCTCAGTTCCGGGTTATTAGACATGGGTGTGCCAATAGGCAAACATTGTGACCCAGAGAAGACAGCATTGTCATTATTTGACTTGTTTCTATTATGTACCATAGGCACTGAGGCAAAGACATGTGTGTATGTTTGCGTCCTAGAATTGAGCCAAGTAAAAAATGTCTAGGTTTTTTCTGAGGATAAGATGGCAATGCTCTTGGTAAGAGAAGCACGGGGAAAAGAAGGAGCTTTCTAAAATTGATTGGAGGTTTGGGGCTAAGAACAATCCTAGTCCATCTACTTCCAATCTCCATCACTTTGCTCTATTTTCTGTCTGTTTATAAAGTGAGAAGGATAGCGGGAAAGAGAGTAGGAGGAGCTGGGTTGCTCCCCTTTCTTATCTCTTACCTTCGTAACTACAACCACCAGAAAAAAAGTGCCTCAAGCTGGTGGTCATGGCTTGGGAGAAGCTGGGGGGAGTAATAGCTGCCCTTAGCCCCTACTGTATTCCTGCCCCACAGTTTAATTCCTGGATGGACTTGAGAGGGGTTTTGGTAGCACTTCTGGGGACATCCAATGTGTTTATGCAAATTAATGAAGCATCCCAGCACTGTCTCACCTTATTAAGGAGTTTGCCAATGCCCAGAAAGAATCAACCACCAGCAAAATCCATCCTTCCATCTCCAAGCGAAGAAGGATGTTGTCCGCATTTAGAGAGACAAAATTTCTTTAAAAAACAAAACAGCTGTCAGGAAGTGAGAGGGGCTTTCCCTAATTGACAAATATAGATCATAAGGGAGTCCCCTGGGCACGCTTTCATGATATACACAAATGTATACTTTCATATATACACACACATCTATCTATCTATCTATCTATCTATCTATCTATCTAGCTATCTATCTAGCTATCTATCTAGCTATTTAGATATATATTCAGTGAAAAAAAAAACAAAGGTTAAAGTAACATTATAGATAGGTGTAATAAAAGTATGTGTTTTCGATTTTAAAAAAACCTTAAAAATTCACTGAAGAAACAACAAGGTAAAGTAGCATTATAATTAAGTAAATTTCTCAGTGACAGCCTTAACGTTTTGAACAAAAAAAAAAACCCAGATATTCAGCAGTTGTAGTTAGCACCACTAACTATAACTTGCGCCTCCGCCATGCACTGCTTATGATCTCACGTATGACATCACTCATGACATGCCCTATGACATCATTTATGACATCACTGATGACATCTGCAATGATGTCATTGATGACATCACTGATGACATCACCCAGTGAGTGTGCAAGTTTGTTTTACAGTTTACATGGTGGTGAGCAACTCCATATTAATTTTACATAATTTTGCACAGCTTGGGTACAGCTAATGGATGTAAGCATTTACAAAATGCGTATGCTCCTAATGTACCATAACTGTACAGAGGTATTAACCCCTTCGCTGCTAGGCCTTTCCCCCCCCTGTGCTAAGCCTTTTTTTGGCTATTTGGGGTAGTTCGCACTTAGGCCCCTGTAACTTTTTGAACACATAAGGTATCCACGCCAAATTTGCGTCCTTTTTTTACAACACCATGGGGATTCTAAAGGTACCCAGGGTTTGTGGATTCCCCTGGAAGGGACCCAGAAATTAGCCAAAATACAGGTAAATTTTGTTTTTTGGGGGAAAAATGGGAAAAAGGGCTACAGATGAAAGCGTCTGGTTTTTTCCCTGCAAATGGTATCAAAAAAGGGGTTGTGGTGCTGAAATCACCATCTTCCCAGATTTCAGGGACAAGCAGACTTTTGTCAGAAAACCAAAACATTTACACAGTTTTGGCATTTTTCTGGGACATAGCTTATTTTTGCTATTTTTGGTGCTTTCAACCTCTTTCCAGTTAATGGTAAAAATGGGTATGAAAGCAATAATGGATCCTGGAAAGCTATACATTTTAGAAAACTAGACAAAATTCTGAATTCAGCAAGGGGTCATTTGTGTAGATCCTTCAAGGTTTCTCTATAGAAACTAACTGTTGAATATAGGAAAAATTGAAAATTAGTTGAAAAAAACAGCCATTTGTGTCAAAGTTTTCACCTGTAACTTCTTCTAATTATGACAGCTGTTTGAAAGCAATATACCGTTACATTTGCTGGACCTTTTTGGTTGTGGGGATTTATAGGACTTGTAGGTTCACCAAGAACCCGACGAACCCAGAGCCAATAATTGAGCAGCGTCTTGCAATGGTTTTTTACTATGTACCGGGTATATAGCAATTAATTTGGGAAAATATATACATGGAAAAATCGGTATGAAAGACACCTATGTATTTCTGAAATTGGAACAAAATATAGAGTTTAGAAACAGTAGATATTTGCACATTTCCGAAATTGTGAGTATCCATACTAGCATGAGAATTATAGGTCATTTTTCAAAATGACTTATTTTTTACACATTGTCTTTCATTTGGAAGGCAGAAATGCATCGAAAGTCAATAGGTAATAACAGTTGCTCTACAATTCTGTGTTACCCTAAGTCTCCCGATAAAAATGGTACCTCACTTGTGTGGGTAGGCCTAGTGCCCGCGACAGGAAACGGCTCAAAACGCAACGTGGACACACTTTATTTTTACAGTGAAAACTGACCCTTTTTTTGTAAAGTGCCTAGCTGTAGATTTTGAACCCTAGCTCTGCCGGCACCTAGGGAAACCTAGCAAACCTATACATTTTTGAAAAATAGACACCCAGGGGAATCCAGGATGGGGTGACTTGACTGGCTCTCACCAGGTTCTATTACCCAAAATCCCTTGCAAACCTAAAAATTTGTAAAAAACCCCACATTTTCCTCACATTTCTCTGGTGGAAAGTTCTGGAATCTGCGTGGATCCACAAAATTCCCCCCACCTCGCGTTCCCCAAAGTCTTCCGAGAAAAATTGTACCTCACTTGTGTGGGTAGGCCTAGTGTCCGCGACAGGAAACGGCCCAAAACGCAACGTGGACACACCACATTTTCACAGTGAAAACGGACCCTTTTTTTCCAAAGTGCCTAGCTGAAGATTTTGAACCCTAGCTCTGCCAGCAACCTAGGGAAACCTAGCAATCCTATACATTTTTTAAAACTAGACACCCAGGGGAATGCAGGATGGGGTGACTTGACTGGCTCTCACCAGGTTCTGTTACCCAGAATCCCTTGCAAACCTAAAAATTTGTTAAAAAAAACACATTTTCCTCACATTTCTGTTGTGGAAAGTTCTGGAATCTGCGTGGATCCATAAAATTCCACCCACCCCGCGTTCCCCAACGTCTTTTGAGAAAAATGGTACCTCACTTGTGTGGGTAGGCCTAGGGCCCGCATCAGGAAACGGCCCAAAACAAACGGACCCTGTCAAAGATCGGACCCCGTGGTTTTTTTTTGCCAGTGAAGATTGACACCTTGAAATGAGTTGAAAGGGAACGAAGGTGACTTTCTGGAAGCTACAGTCTTGCCTTTGCGCGAGCAAGCTTTGTTTGGTGTTTTCTGCTCGGGGTGCCTCTGTGTCGGTGCACGATTTGTGAAGCACAACTTTTGACAGTTTGATGCTTTGTATGTGCCTCAGCGCTAACGGGACACGGCTGAGTGTGATTTGGGGGGATGGTCTCGCCTCCCTGTCTGCCTCAGGAGAAGGTCGTTTGGGTGAGAAAGTGAATTCGTTTCCATACGTAATTTGTTTAACTTACAGTAAGGTTAAAAGAAACTGTCACGCAGCCATTTAAAACTTTAAATTTGGCACGCTCTCCTCACCTCTTCACACGGATAAGCTGGTGAGTCTCCTATGACGTTTCTCTTCGTTGCGTGGCAGCCTCCATTGCTGCCTTTAGACGTTTTGGAGCACGAGCGCGCCTGGAGCAACTCGGCGTGCGTCTCCTGAGCGCGCCGCCATCTTGTGTTTGGCGCGTCCCATCAAGTCTGGTGCAGCTATCTGCATACTACGCCCTCTGCCAACCACGTTGTTCCCTCAATAAAGTTTTGGGAACGTTGCAGTGTCGTATTGGAATCGTGGCCAGGGAGGTTGCACCGTGCAGTTCGTCGACTGTCTGTTTCCTCTCCTCACATCTGTGTGCCACCATTTTCATTATGTTGTGTCTGAAGCACGAGAGTGGTGGTTTCCTCAGCGTTGGTTGAGTCCCTTTGAGGCCTCTGTATTCTTGTTCCCCGTGCAGCTCTGGTGAGTGTTTAGTTCTGGTTCACCAATATTTGCGGGAGTAACACTTTTGAAAACAGCGAGGTGCACTGTGCAAATGTTTGAAGTGACTTTAGCTGCAACTTGGGACACTAAATGCTTCTTCCTTCATATGCTGGTGTATGTACAGTCAGCAACTCGGCAAAACCATCTTTAACGTTAACTTTCCCCTGGTGTTCTGCAACCTTTTCAGAATAATACAGCTACTGGCAGCTTTTGGACAGTGTTTCTCTTTGGTTGGAGACCTCGGGTGAGAGACCACTCACCGGAGCTCGGGACTTTCCTTGAATTATATTGCTAGTCACTATAATGCATGTCTTGTTTTGTGTGTGTGGGTTTAAGGTGGTAGTTTGTGCATAAGGTCTGTATCAGTTTATACTGCACTGTGTACCTATCTTTGGGGAGGTCATGGGGGTGGTGTATCCTGTCCTGAGGTGATTTGATAGTTTGTGGGGTGGTTAGTGCCCCGACCCCTACTTAATGGCGGCCACTGCGGGGACAGGCGAGCAAGACCACTGACTCATTGTCAGTGAAATTGCTCTCCCACCCTCGCAGCTCCACCATTAAGTGAGGTGCCCCTGCCCCTGCACTCTTGAGTGTTGGTGATCGAGGCCCTCCTCCACCCGCAGGTTTCCCTGCGCCTCATCCCTGGTGGTCCAGTGGGCCTCTGTCTCCTTCCTCTCACTCTGCTCCTTCACTCGTTTTCACTCGTTTTTCTACCCTTCCTATCTTTCACCTTTCTGCACTTTTCTGCATCTCTGCTCTTTTGTGCCTTATTTCTGCTTATTTTCCCTTTCTCTCGCTCTGCTCTTTCACTCGTTTTCACTCGTTTTTCTACCCTCTTTTATCTTTTACCTTTCTGCACTTTTCTGCATCTCTGCTCTTTTGTGCCTTATTTCTGCTTATTTTCCCTTTTTCTTTATCCCTTATTTCCTCCCTTTACCTTTCCCCGCCGCTGCTGCCCCCGCGGCCCCTCCCCCCAGCGCGACCAGCCCAATCCAGCTCCGCTCCCCGCTCCCGCCTCCCAGCTGTCCAGCCCTCCCCGACCCCTACTTAATGGCGGCCACTGCGGGGACAGGCGAGCAAGACCACTGACTCATTGTCAGTGAAATTGCTCTCCCACCCTCGCAGCTCCACCATTAAGTGAGGTGCCCCTGCACTCTTGAGTGTTGGTGATCGAGGCCCTCCTCCACCCACAGGTTTCCCTGCGCCTCATCCCTGGTGATCCAGTGGACCTCTGTCTCCTTCCTCTCACTCTGCTCCTTCACTCGTTTTCACTCATTTTTCTACCCTTCCTATCTTTCACCATTCTGCACTTTTCGGCATCTCTGCTCTTTTGTGCCTTATTTCTGCTCATTTTCCCTTTCTCTCGCTCTGCTCTTTCACTCGTTTTCACTCGTTTTTCTACCCTCTTTTATCTTTTACCTTTCTGCACTTTTCTGCATCTCTGCTCTTTTGTGCCTTATTTCTGCTTATTTTCCCTTTTTTCTTTATCCCTTATTTCCTCCCTTTACCTTTCCCCGCCGCTGCTGCCCCCGCGGCCCCTCCCCCCCAGCGCGACCAGCCCAATCCAGCTCCGCTCCCCGCTCCCGCCTCCCAGCTGTCCAGCCCTCCCCGACCCCTACTTAATGGCGGCCACTGCGGGGACAGGCGAGCAAGACCACTGACTCATTGTTAGTGAAATTGCTCTCCTACCCTCGCAGCTCCACCCATTAAGTGAGGTGCCCCTGCACTCTTGAGTGTTGGTAATCGAGGCCCTCCTCCACCCGCAGGTTTCCCTGCAACTCACCCCTGGTGGTCCAGTGGACCTCTGTCTCCTTCCTCTCACTCTGCTCCTTCACTCGTTTTCACTCGTTTTTCTACCCTTCCTATCTTTCACCTTTCTGCACTTTTCTGCATCTCTGCTCTTTTGTGCCTTATTTCTGCTCATTTTCCCTTTCTCTCGCTCTGCTCTTTCACTCGTTTTCACTCATTTTTCTACCCTCTTTTATCTTTCACCTTTCTGCACTTTTCTGCATCTCTGCTCTTTTGTGCCTTATTTCTGCTTATTTTCCCTGTTTTCTTTATCCCTTATTTCCTCCCTTTAACTTTCCCTGCCGCTGCTGCCCCCACGGCCCCTCCCCCCGCGACCGGCCCAATCCAGCTCCCCTTCCCGCTCCCGCCTCCCAGCTATCCAGCCCTCCCCGACCCCTACTTAATGGCGGCCACTGTGGGGACAAGCGAGCAAGACCACTGTCTCATTGTCAGTGAAATTGCTCTCCCACCCTCGCAGCTCCACCATTAAGTGAGGTGCCCCTGCCCCTGCACTCTTGAGTGTTGGTGATCGAGGCCCTCCTCCACCCGCAGGTTTCCCTGCGCCTCATCCCTGGTGGTCCAGTGGACCTCTGTCTCCTTCCTCTCACTCTGCTCCTTCACTCGTTTTCACTCGTTTTTCTACCCTTCCTATCTTTCACCTTTCTGCACTTTTCTGCATCTCTGCTCTTTTGTGCCTTATTTCTGCTCATTTTCCCTTTCTCTCGCTCTGCTCTTTCACTCGTTTTCACTCATTTTTCTACCCTCTTTTATCTTTCACCTTTCTGCACTTTTCTGCATCTCTGCTCTTTTGTGCCTCATTTCTGCTTATTTTCCCTTTTTTCTTTATCCCTTATTTCCTCCCTTTACCTTTCCCCGCCGCTGCTGCCCCCGCGGCCCCTCCCCCCCAGTGCGACCGGCCCAATCCAGCTCCTCTCCCCGGTCCCGCCTCCCAGCTGTCCAGCCCTCCCCGACCCCTACTTAATGGCGGCCAGTGCGCGGCCGCTGTGCGGCCGCGGGCAGCGGGCGTGCCACTTGTGCACCGAAGGCGCGTCAAAGGCAAGCATCCTCCTCAACGTCCGATCCCTCCACAAACACGCCACAGAAATCTGGGACCTCCTCGACAGCACCACCCCGGACGTAGCGTTCTTCACCGAAAGCTGGTCCAACACCACCTCAGGACCGGACATCGCCATCGCCATCCCCCAAGGATACAAGATCTCCAGGAAGGACCGCCCCACCTGCCCAGGAGGAGGAATCGCCATCGTCCACAAATCCAGCCTCCGCCTGAGCACACTCTTTGACGAGCCCACAGAACTGATGGAACACCTTCACTTCAAGATACTGGCCAGCCCCACCGCCACCCTCCGAGGAACCCTCATCTACTGACCCCCTGGACCCCGCGGACCCTTCGCCAACTCCATCACGGACATTATCTCCCTGCAGGCCATCGCATCCACCAACTACACCCTGCTGGGAGACCTCAACTTCCACCTCGACAACCAACTGGACCCCAACACCACATCCCTCTTGGGCAACCTCCACAACATTAGACTCCGCCAGATCGTGACCGAGCCCACGCACTCAGCAGGACACACCCTCGACCCCCTCTTCACTACAGGAAACTCCATCACCTTCAGCCACACCACGCAACTCCCATGGACCGACCATCGTTGCGTCCACTTCACCTTCAGAACACCCACCATCCACAGACACCAGCACCTGCTTCCACGAAGAAACTGGACCAAAATCACCGACGACCAGCTCACCTCCTCACTCAACAACTCCACCCCAACCATCGCGGAAAACGACGACCCCAACACCGCAGCCCGAACCCTGCATAGATGGATCTCGTACAGCACCAACACCATAGCCCCCCTCAAGAAAAACAACAATACCCGCGCCAAGAAAGCCAGATGGTTTACCACCGAACTTCGAGAGTCCAGACGCACATGCCGCCGTCTCGAAAAGGCCTGGAGGAACACCAAATCCACAGAAGCCCACAACAACTTCAGAGCCGCCACCAACACCCACCATCAACTCATCAGAGAAACGAGGAAAAAAACGATTGAAGACAGAATCTTCACCCACGCGCACAACAGCAAGGAACTCTTCAGCATCATCAAGGAGTTCGCCCAACCCAACAGCGAGTCTACCGACATCCCTCCCTCACAAGACCTCTGCGACAAACTCAGCACCTTTTTCCACCACAAAATCAAGAGCATCTACGACAACTTCGACGAAGACAACCAACACACTGAACCCTCACCAACCACCCCCGACACCCGGAAACCAGCGATTGATGACTGGACAGCCCTCACCACCGAAGACACACTGAAGACAATGAAGTCAATCCACTCAGGGGCCCCCACGGACCCCTGCCCCCACCACATCTTCAACAGAGCCGCCGACACCATCGCACCCATGCTCCGCCACACCATCAACCACTCCCTGGCGACCGCCTCGTTCCCCGATGACTGGAAACACGCCGAGGTCAACCCCCTCCTAAAGAAACCTTCAGCGGACCCCACCGACCTCAAAAACTACAGACCCATCTCCCTGCTCCCGTTCCCAGCGAAAGTCATCGAGAAAGCCATCAACAGCCAACTCGCCACATTAATTGAAGAACACAACATCCTCGACTCCTCCCAATCCGGCTTCAGAAAAAAACCACAGTATGGAAACCGCCCTACTCGCCGCAACAGACGACATCCGCACCCTACTGGACAAAGGAGAAACAGTAGCCCTCATCCTCCTCGACCTATCAGCAGCGTTCGACACAGTCTCCCACCGCACCCTAATACGCAGACTCTACGACGCAGGAATCCAGGACAAGGCCCTCGACTGGATCTGCTCCTTCCTCTCCGGCAGGACGCAGCGGGTCAGACTCCCCCCTTTCCTCTCAGAGCCCACACCTACCACCTGCGGAGTCCCCCAGGGCTCCTCCCTCAGCCCGACGCTCTTCAACGTCTACTTGGCTCCACTTGCCCCCATCGTCAGAACCTACAGACTCAACATCGTGTCATACGCAGACGACACCCAGCTCATCCTCTCCCTATCCAACAAGCCCAACACCGCCAGACGCAACTTTCGAGAAGGCATGGAAGCCGTCGCCAAATGGATGAAAAACAGCTGCCTACAACTAAACACCAACAAAACAGAAGTACTCATCATGGGCCCAAACCCCGACACCTGGAGCGACACCTGGTGGCCCCCCACCCTCGGAAACCCGCCAACCCCACAGACCACGCACGCAACCTGGGAATCATCCTGGACTCCGAGCTCAAAATGGACCGCCAGATCAACTCTGTCTCGTCTTCCTGCTTCCACACCCTCCGCCTCTTTCGTAAGACCTTCAAATGGATCCCCTCGAACACCGAAAGACAGTCACTCATGCCCTGGTCACCAGCAGACTCGACTACGGCAACGCACTCTACGCCGGAATAAACAAAAACCTCATCCGCAAGCTACAGAACATCCAGAACGCTGCCGCAAGACTGGTCCTCAACCTGCCAAAACACTGCCACATCTCCCAGCACCTGCGCACACTCCACTGGCTCCCCGTCGAGGCGAGAATCACCTTTAAGATGCTCACCCACGCACACACAAGGCCCTCCATGGCACCGGACCAGCATACCTGAACAGCCGACTCAAATTCCACGCACCCCAAAGGACCCTACGATCAGCCCAGCTCTCCTACGCCGTGGTCCCCCGCACCAGAAAGACCAGATCGGGAGGCCGCAACTTCTCCTTCCTCGCAGCCAAGGCATGGAACGCCCTTCCGCTCCACCTCAGACAGACAACATCGCTCCCCATCTTCGCAAGAAACCTCAAAACCTGGCTCTTCGACAGACCCCCTCCTTGATGGAATGGAACCTGCACCCCCCCCACCCCTAGCGCCTTGAGACCCTTACGGGTGAGTAGTTGCGCTTTAACAAACTCCTGATTGATTGATTGAGTGCAGTTTATTTTAGGGTGGTGAGTGCCCTATGGTGGTGAGTTTGTGGGGTGGTAAGTGCCCCAGTGCGGGGCTGGTGAGTGCCCTACTACGGTTAGTTTGTGGGGTGGTTAGTGCTCAGTGCAGTTTATTTTAGGGTGGTGAGTGCCCTACGGTGATGAGTTTGTGGGGTGGTGAGTGCCCCAGTGCTGTTTATTTTGTGGTGGTGAGTGACCTATTATGTGAAGTTGTGGGTGGTGAGTGCCATACTTCTGTTAGTTTGTGGGGTGGTGAGTGCCCCAGTGTGGGGGTGGTGAGTGCACTACTACGGTTAGTTTGTGGGGTGGTTAGTGCCCCAGTGCAGTGTATTTTAGGGTGGTGAGTGCCCTAATGTGGTGAGTTTGTGGGGTGGTGAGGCCACCAGTGCAGTTTATTTTGGGGTGGTGAGTGCCCTATTATGTCGAGGTTGTGGGGCAGTGAGTGCCCCAGTTCTGTCCCACAGGGTGGTGTGTACCCTGTTACGTGTTGGTTATGGGGTGGTGTGTGCCCCAGTTCTGTTCCACCGTTCTTTGCGATTTGGTGTGGTGTGGGTTTTCCCCAAGGGAGGGGGATGGGGTTAATCTCGATGTCTTTATTTGGGGTTAATCTCAATGTCTTTAGAATGCAATGTAGATGATTTCCTTTCAGAATGCATTGTATATATTGATGGATGTTTCCCTAAGGAAGGGGGATATGTTATAGTTGACTTGTATCTTTCCTTTCCTTGGCTGTGACTTTCCTGCTGCTTAGCTAGTGTGAGTGTTAGAACGCCTGATGACTTCATGGAATGTTTGGTGCCTGGCTTGTGTGTGGAGTGGCAGTTGATGGCAGGCAGGCTGAGCGGCAGGGAGGCTGCTCCTGGTGGGGCTTGTCTTTTCTTATCTTCTTCTTAACCTGGAACTAAGCGTGAATAAAGCTACCTTGTTTTATACACTTGGCTAATGGACATTTGTGATCATTACAGGAAACCTAGCAAACCTATACATTTTTGAAAACTAGACATCCAGGGGATTCCAAGATGGGGTGACTTGTCTGGCTCTCACTAGGTACTGTTACCCAGAATCCCTTGCAAACCTCAAAATTTGTCCAAAAAAACACATTTTCCTCACATTTCTGTGGTGGAAAGTTCTGGAATCTGCGTGGATCCACAAAATTCCACCCACCCCGCATTCCCCAAAGTTTTCCGAGAAAAATGGTACCTCACTTGTGTGGGTAGGCCTAGTGCCTGCGACAGGAAACGGCCCCAAACGCAACATGGACACAACACATTTTCACGGTGAAAAGGGACCCTTTTTTGCAAAGTGCCTAGCTGTAGATTTTGAACCCTAGCTCTGCCGGCACCTAGGGAAACTTAGCAAACCTATACATTTTTAAAAACTAGACACCCAGGGGAATCCAGGATGGGGTGATTTGTCTGGCTCTCACCAGGTTCTGTTACCCAGAATCCCTTGCAAACCTCAAAATTTGTCAAAATAAACACATTTTTCTCACATTTCTGTGGTGGAAAGTTCTGGAATCTGTGTGGATCCACAAAATTCCACCCAGCCCGCATTCCCCAAAGTCTTCCGAGAAAAATGATACCTCCCTTGTGTGGGTGGGTCAAGTACCCGCGACAGGCAAGGGCCCAAAACCTATTGAGGCGACTTCTAAATTACCTATCACAAAACAACCTGGTTTTGCAAGGGGGGTCCCATGAGTTTTTGGCCCCGGGCTCGGCAGCCATCTAGGGAAACATACCAAACCCACACATTTATGAAAACTAGACACCCTGGGGAGTACATCAAGGTATGGCTTGCGTGGGTCCCCCAACATTTCCCTACCGAGAATCCCCTGCAAACCTCAAATTTAGATGAAAAAATCAAATTTTTCTCCAATTTCTGTTTGGGAAAGTTCTGGAATCTGCGTGGATCCACAAATTTCCTTCTACACCCCATTCCCCCAGGTCTCCAGATAAAAATTCTACCTCACTCGCGTGGGTGGGTCAAGTACCCGTGACAGGCAAGGGCCCAAAACCTATTGAGGCGACATCAAAATTACCTATCACAAAACAACCTGGCTTTGCAAGGGGGGTCCCATGAGTTTTTGGCCCCGGGCTCGGCGGCCACCTAGGGAAACCTACCAAACCCACACATTTCTGAAAACTAGACACCCGGGGGAGTACAGCAAGGTATGGCTTGCGTGGGTCCCCCAACATTTCCCTACCCAGAATCCCCTGCAAACCTCAAATTTTGTTGAAAAAATATATTTTTTCTCACATTTCTGTGTGGGAAAGTTGGAGGATCACCGGGCTGACGCAAATTTCCTACCACCCAGCGTTCCCTCACATCTCCCGATAAAAATGGTACCTCACTTGTGTGGGTAGGGATAGTGGCTGCAACAGGAAATGGCCCAAATCGTACTGTGGAGGCTTCAAAATTACCTATAACAAAACTACCTGGTTTTGGGGGGGGGGCACCTGGGGTTTTGGCTCCGGGCTCGCCGCCATCTAGGGAAACCTACCAAACCCACACATTTCTGAAAACTAGACACCCGGGGGAGTCCAATGAGGTATGGCTTGCGTGGATCACCCAACGTTTCCCTACCCAGAATCCCCTGCAAACCTCAAATTTAGCTGAAAAGGCCACATTTCCCACATATGTTTGTGTGGAATCACCGTGGCAGCACAAATGTCCTACCCCACAGCATTCTACTTAGTGTCCCGAGTAAAATGATACCTCACTTGTGTGGGTGTCCAATGCAGAATTGGCTAAAAATGTTTTTTTTTTTAAATGTAGCGCTTAGAATTCTCGGTGCTCTACCTATTCCCTGTGTTTTGGGCTCTTCCCAGTCACAGGCCCTTGCCCCACCCACACAAGTGAGGTATCATTTTACTCGGGAGACTGAGGGGAACTCTGTGGGGTAGGACATTTGTGCTTGCACAGTGATTCCACCCAAACATATGTAGAAAATGTGTTTTTTTCAGCTAAATTTGAGGTTTGCAGGGCATTCTGGGTAGGAAAACGTTGGGGGATCCACGCAAGCCATACCTCGCTGGACTCCCCCGGGTGTCTAGTTTTCAGAAATGTGTGGGTTTGGTAGTTTTCCAAGATGGCCACCGAGCCCGGGGCCAAAAACCCAGGTGACTCCCCTTGCAAAAGCAGGTTGTTTTGTGATAGGTCATTTTGATGTCTCCTCAATACGTTTTGGGCCCTTGCCTGTCGCGGGTACTTGACCCACCCACGTGAGTGAGGTATCATTTTTATCGGGAGACCTGAGGGAACGCTGGGTGGTAGGAAATTTGCGGATCCACGTGGATTCCAGAACTTTCCTACACAGAAATTTGAGAAAAAGTGATTTTTTTCAGCTAAATTTGCGGTTTGCAGGGCATTCTAGGTAGGTACACGTTGGGGGATCCACGCAAGCCATACCTCGCTAAATTTGAGGTTGAAGACTGTGGCATTTTTTTGGGAGGTGTGGGCATTGGCATGCCCATTCTAAGCTGACCTCAACCCTGAATAAAAAAATAAAAAAATCCTGAGGCCTAGAGGGCTTTCTGCCCCCCGGGGGGCAGATAAGGGGCTATTGCCCCAATATGCCTCCGGGGAGGGGCAGAAAGACTGTGGTAATTGTTTTTGGGGTGGGGGCATTATCATGCCCATTCTGGGCAGCCCCCACCCCTACATTATATTTAAAAAAAATCCCTGGAGCCTAGTGGGCTTTCTGTCCCCCCCGGGGGCAGATCAGGGGCTATTGCCCCCATCTGCTCCTGGGGGCATTGACCTTCCCATCTTGGGCAGCCCCCACCCCTACATCAATAAAAAAAATCCCTGATTTCTAATGGGCTTTCTGCCCCCCGGGGGGCATATTGGAGGCTACTGCCCCCATATGCCCCCTGGGGTGGGCAGAAAGACTGGAATTTCACTGGGGGTGGGGGCATTGTCATGCCCATTTTGGGCAGCCCCCACCCCAACATCAATAAAAAAAAATCCCTGGTTTCTAGTGAGCTTTCTGACCCCCTGGGGGGCAGATTGGGGGCTACTGCCCCCATCTGCCCCAGAAAGACTGACATTTCTCTGGGGGGGGCATTGCCATGTCCTTTTTGGGCAGCCCCCCCAATGTCAATAAAAAGAAAAATACCTGGTTTCTAGTGGGCTTTCTGCCCCCCCGGTGGCAGATTGGGGGCTACTGCCCCCATCTGCCCCAGAAAGACTGACATTTCTCTGGGGGGGGCATTGCCATGTCCTTTTTGGGCAGCCCCCCCAATGTCAATAAAAAGAAAAATACCTGGTTTCTAGTGGGCTTTCTGCCCCCCCGGTGGCAGATTGGGGGCTACTGCCCACATCTGCCCCCCAGGGGGGGCAGAAAGACTGACATTTCTCTGGGGCGGGGGGGGCATTGCCATGCCCTTTTTGGGCAGCCCCCACCCCAACGTCAATAAAAAAAAGAATCCCTGGTTTCTAGTGGGCTCCCGGGGAGGCAGATTGGGGGCTACTGCCCCCATCTGCCCCCCAAGAGGGGCAGAAAGACTGTTGCACCCAAACAAATATGGGGGGAGCAAAGGCCCTTGCCCAAGGGGCCGCTCCCCCCTCCCTGGTGCTAGTGGGTGGATCCCTGCTTGGGCATCGCCCTCCTGGGGTGATCCCCAAGCAGGGATCCAATAGGGAAGGGTACCATTGGAAAGGGGAGATTCTCCCCTTTCCAACGATACCTCTCCCATCTTTTTCGGTGCTCGGGGGGGCTAAGTTTCAGTTTCATTTTCATTGCAATGACGTCAGCGCGCCATGAGCGCGATCGGCATTGGAATGAAAATGCTAATTGGCCTTGGGAGGTTGGGGAAGCTCTTCCCCAACCTCCTGAGGCCAATAAAAAAAAGGGAAATCCCTCTGCTGTCTAAAGCAGAGGGATTTATTGACGGAACCATTCCGTCATGAGCACCAAAGGTCTTTTTTTTTGCAGAGTTTTATATAGCGCAAACTTGACCCGAATCGGGTATCAGAGCACTTTACATAGCACCAGTTACGTTACATTAGGACACACATTCATTTTTGTTAGGCACGGGGAGATTAAGTGAGTTGCCTTTGCCCAGAATCACAGGATGCTCAGTGTCATTGCCGAGACTCGAACCCAGTTCCCCAGGTTCAAGGTCGGACACCCTAGCCGTTAGGCCAAACACTTTATAAATATTCATATTCAAGAGTAACTCTGTGTAAGTGACAGTTAACTTGTATTCATTATGCTAACAAGATTCAGGCTTGGAATGGTACACAGACTTATTAGTTTTCCCGATATGAATGACTGGAGCCGAACTATGATACCCTGTCCCTGTGATAATTGCTCAAGTCAATCCACTATCCATGTTATTTTCTTTTGTGGATTATATACTCTCATTAGGAAAGTCTGGATTCTGCCAATGTTGAGAACTATGGGGATAAGAAAATGTCGTCCAGCTTACATCGCATTACAAACTATGGACAATGCTAATATGATTTGGAAAATTGCGATGTTTTTTAAAAAAGTGGTCAGCTATAGGAAGAGCATAATATCATGAGGAATTGTTTTTTAAGAATATTGTTTTTAGAATTAATGAAACGTTATGAATTTTTAATTGATGTTATTAAGTGCGATATAATGATCATAGCTGCTGCCAAAATTTCTTTATGAATTAACTTGAAAAATCGATATTCAATTTTAAGTCTTTTAACATGATTATAATGTGTACGAATTGCTTTTATGATTGCAGTATCTTACAATCGAATAAAGCTGAATTTGAAATTGAAATTGAACTTGTATTCATTATGCTACACAACAACTTTTTGGTTCTGCAGAAAAAGTTTCCAACAGTAGAAATATTCGACGCAGTAGATACTAACTTTTGTTAGCAGCCTTGAGTTAATAGAGAGAATTGTGTCATAATGATAATTTATACTTAACATAGACAAATGTGAGCACCAGGTACTAACCTATGTACACCTACTTGCTTTACTTCAGAAGAAGGGCTATCTGTAAAATGTTCACCACATTATGAAGGCTGCAGGTAGAATGATCTGTAGCACTGTCATATCTTCGTTATTTTTAGCAAATCAGGTTGCATAGAATGTGCACTGTTCTCAGATTATTCTTTTCAATACTCTGTGGTCTATGTTTCTTATGAGAGTTTCACTGTTTGCAAACAGTATGGTATAGAGCGGACTCTCTCCATAGAGTAAACACTGCTTTCAGTACTCAGTTCTCTACTGATATCAACTTTATTTTGTAATGTAGGTTTGGAAACAAATAAAAGCTGCCCATAGTATGGCATTTGTTTTGGAATTGGCATGCACCATTTTGGCTTTCTCTGAAAAGTTGTATAAAGGTTGAATGTCGTACTGAATGAGGGTTTCCCATAAATTTGTGGTTGATTGTGAATGTCAACTATAGTACGTGTAATGTCATAGTAATTTATACAGGTGTATGTGGGAAAATGAAGAGTGGACAATGTCATCAGTGATGTCATCAATGATGACATTTGAGATGTTATCAGTGATTTCATAAATGTCATGAAACATGTCATGTGTGATGTCATAGGTCATAAGCAGTGCGTTGTGGGGGTACAAGTTAGTGCTGCTAACTATAACTGCTCAATTTCTGTGTGTTTTTTTATCTCAAAACACTAATGTTTTCATTGAGAAGTTCACTTAACTATAACGTTACCTTAAGCTTTATTTTTTCAGTGAATATATATATATATATATATATATGTGTGAAATTCAGCACTTATAGTTAGCTTTACGTCCCCGCCATGCACTGCTTATGGCCTCACATATTGCATCACTCATGGCATGACCAGTGACATCACTGATGATATCTCAAATGACAACACTGATGGCATCATCCAGTGAGTGTAAGATAACTGAGTGTTAAGCATATGTACAAATCTACTACAAAAGTTAGATTAGTATACTAGGTGCACTACTAATGAGTGATACTACTTCTAACATATATTACATGAGTGGTTGTGTGACTCTGTGTATAAGTGGGTGTCTCAGTGTCTGTATAGGTGTGTAAATGGGTGTGTGAGTGGCTGTATTGGTGTATAAGTGGGCATATGAGGGACTGTGTGGTTGAGTGAGTGGCTCTGTGAGTGGGTGTATTCGTGAGAGAGTGGGTGTGTGAGTGACTCTATGTGTGAGTGAGTGGCTATGTGAGTGGCTGTATGAGTGGGTGAGTGGATGTGTGAGTGACTGCATGGGTGAGTGAGTGAGTGAGTGAGTGACTAAATGGGTGTATGAGTGAGTGAATGAGTGTGTAAGTGGCTGTACAGGCAAGTGAGTGGCTTCTAGAGTGGTTGTTTGGTTAAGTGAGTGTATTGGAGAATAAATGTCTATGTGAATGGCTGCATGGGAGAGTGAGCGGATGTGAGAATGCTTGTATGGATGTGTGAATGGGTATGTAAGTGGGTGTGTGAGTGAGTGTGTGAGTGCTTGTATGGGTGAGTGAGTGGCTGTGTTAAGAGACTGTATGGGTGAGTGAGTGGGTGTGTGAGTGGCTATATGGGTGAATAAGCAGGTGTGTCAGTAGCTGTATGGGTGATTGTGTAGCTGTGTGAGTGAATGCATGGGTAAGTGACTGGCTGTATGAGTAGCTGTATGAGTTAGTGAGTGATTGTGTGAGTGGCTGTATGAGTGAGTGAGTGAGTGGGCATGTGATTGGCTCTATGGATGAGTGAGTGGTTGTGTGAGTACTTGTATGAGTCCATGTATGAATGGGTATGTGAGTGGTTGTGTTGAAATGTGAGTTGGTATATAGGAGGTTGTATAGTGGTGTGTGAGTGATTCTCTGGATGATGTCATCAGTGATGTCATTTGAGCTGTCATCGGTGATGTCATCAGTGATGTCACTGACCATGTCATGGGTGGCATAATTTGTGAGGTCTTAAGCAGTGCATTGCGGGGGCGTAAGTTATAGTTAGCTCGTCTGCTGAATTTCACTGGTTTTATGCACGTAAAATCTGAGCCTAACCATAACGTCCCAGTAACCTTTGGTTTTCAGTGAATTTCTAAGGTTTTTTAAATGTTATTTCATAACTATAACGTCCCTGTAACCTTTAGTTTTTTAAGTGAATTTCTAAAGTTTTTTTTATTGTATTTCCTAAATGTAACCTCTAACCTTTGACAGTGAGTGTATGATTGAGTACATGGGTGTGGGAATGTCTGAGTAGGTCTGTCAGTGGGTGCGTAGTGCTTAAGTGGGGCTGTGAGTGGGTATGTGAATGGGTCTGTGAGTACTGTGAGTATGTCAGTGGGTTGCGTTATTATTTATTTATTTATTTTTGTGTTTTATAGAGCGCGAACGTGACCCGTTAGGGTATCAGAGTGCTTTACAGAGTCATAGAGTTGTACAAGAGGCATGGAATCACAAGAGTATACCATAAATTGGGAGGGGGCAAGGTGCTGAGTACAAGAGGGAATGGAGGGATACAATGTACAGCTTACATTACAGTTGCTGAGGACAGGCCCCAGGTTTCTTGGTGGGGTGAAGGGTCATCGGAGGGAGACAATAGCCGTGAATTGATCAGGGTCTCTGTGGCGGTTGATGGTAAGGTTTAGACGAGGAATTTACTCATGAGGAAGGATTTGGCCTCCTTTTTGAAACGTGCAAGAGAGGTAAAAAAAGTAGGAGCACACTGGAGCAGGTCCTCATGCCAGCTTCCTCTGTGACAGTCCTTCTGTCCAGATTGCCTGCAGTTCACTACCCTCTGCTGCCTTCGGTTTTGTGCCTCCTCTTCTCGTTTTCTGCTCCTTTTTCTGCTTCTTGACCTGCCCTCTATTTTGCCTCTTTCTGCTCACTCTGCCCATTATTTTGCCTTTTTCTGCTTGCTCATGACCTTTATTTTACCTCTTTCTGCTAATTTCTGACCTTTACTCTGCCTCTTGCTGCTTGTTTCTGACCTTCATTTTGCCTCTTGCTGCTCATTCTGACCGCTATTATTATTATATATATATATATATATATATATATATATATATATATATATATATATATATATATTCACTGAAAAAACCATAGGTTTTAGGGACAGTTATAGTTAGTTGGACATTGCACTCGTACAAAACCCGTGAAATTCCCCTGTTATAGTTAGTTCAGCTAACTATAACTCGCGCCCGCAATGCACTGCTGATGACGTCACATATTACATCACTCATGACATGGTCAGTGACATCACTGATGACATCTCAAATGACATCACTGATGACATCACTGATGACTTCATCCAGTGTCTGTGTGTTTCTGTAAAGTTTAAATATGTTTAATATATATAGGGAAAGGCATATTGAAGAATGAGTGGGTGTATAAGTGTCTGAATGGATGATTTAGTACGTGAGTGACTGACTCTACAAGTGAGTGATTAAACGTATCTTACTGAATGCATGGGTTAGTGACTAAACTGTGTGAATGTCTGTATCCGTCTGTTTGTTGGTGTGTAAGTGGATGCATGGATTTGCGAATAGCTACATGAGTGTCTATATGGGTTATTGATTGGTTCTCTGAGTATCTGTATGGCTGCCTGAGTGTTTGTGTGGGTGGGGTGTGTGTGACTCTATACATAGATGTGTGAGTGGGTGATTCACTGGGTGCATGATTTCAAGAGTGCATCTGTGATGGACTGCTTGGGTGGGTGAGTGTGTGTATGGGTGTGTTAGTGAGTGAATGTATATCTCAGTGGTACATGTGCGAGTAACTACATATGTAAAAAGCAGTATATATGTGTGTTAGAGTATTTAAATGGATATAAGTGAGAGTGTGTTATTGTGAGAGTGGCTGTATGGATGCGTGTGTGCTTGTATCAGTTATTGTATAAGAGCGTAAGAATGTGCTAGTATTTGTATGAGTAAGTGAGCTGGTGTGTGTATAACTGTATAGGTGAGTAAATGGGTGTGTGATTAATTTTTTGCATGACTGACTAGGTGTGTGAGTACCTCTATGGATGAGTGGCGGTGTGTGAGTATTTATATAGGTGTATGAGTGCATATGATAGTCCTGTACTGAGTGACTGTAAGTATGAGTGACTGTACAGGTGAGTGAGTGGATGTGTGTGTAGACCTAAGAATCAGTGAGTGGGTATGTAGTTTTTGGTGTTGGAGTGTCTATGGTTTTGAGAATGGCAGTCTGTAATTTAGAGTGGGTGTATCAAAAGTTATATTAGGGTGTGAGAAGATGCATGAAATTATCACATGGATGATGTCATCAGTGATGTCATTTGAGATGTCATCAGTGATGT
The DNA here is from genome assembly GCA_963921515.1 of Calotriton arnoldi. NCBI lineage: Eukaryota > Metazoa > Chordata > Amphibia > Caudata > Salamandridae > Calotriton > Calotriton arnoldi. The sequence continues at coordinate 267,188 of CAWUFW010017271.1, forward strand.
CATCAGTGATGTCACTGACCATGTCATGAGTGATGTAATATGTGACGTCATCAGCAGTGCATTGCGGGGCGCGAGTTATAGTTAGCTGAACTAACTATAACAGGGGAATTTCACGGGTTTTGTACGAGTGCAATGTCCAACTAACTATAACTGTCCCTAAAACCTATGGTTTTTTCAGTGAATTTCAAAGGTTTTTTAAATGCTAATTTCTAACTATAACTTGTCTGAAACCTATGGTTTTTTCAGTGAATTTCAAAGGTTTTTTAAATGCTAATTTCTAACTATAACGTGCCTGAAACCTATGGTTTTTTCAGTGAATTTCAAAGGTTTTTTAAATGCTAATTTCTAACTATAACGTGCCTGAAACCTATGGTTTTTTCAGTGAATTTCAAAGGTTTTTAAATGCTAATTTCTAACTATAACGTGCCTGAAACCTATGATTTTTTAAGTGAATTTCAAAGGTTTTTTAAATGCTAGTTTCTAACTATGCCAACAGAGGTAGGACATGTGAAGAAAGAAGAAAAACGCACAGAAAGAAGCAAAAGATGTGCAGAAAGAACCAACAGAGGAGCAGAAAGAGGCCTTGTTGCAAAATCATCCTGTGCCCACAACTTTTTCAGACGGGTACTGGTGGTAACTGACTCTGACTAACCAGAGCCAGTGCGCGTTTGCACAGTGGTGAAGGGAGGGGGCCTGAGGTGACATGTGTGCAAACGCGCCCCGTGGTGCGTTTTAAGTTGCGGGATTAAGTCCCCTTGAATCCTGAGGGTCCCTGGGGCCCAACTAGCCCCCCAGGTACCTACAGTTAGGACCACAGAGCTGAGTTGCAGAGAGGCGTTCCGAGGCCACGCACCTTTTTCACCTCTCTGCAACGCAACTCTGTTGTGCTTACTGAAGGTACCTGGTGGGCTAGTTGGCCCCCAGGATTCAAAGGGAATTAACTCCCCAACTTAAAACGCACCACAGGGCGTGTTTGCGCACATGTCACCTGAGGCCCCGCCCCCTCCTTTCACCACTGTGCAAACGCGCCCCGTGGCGCGTTTTAAGTTGGGGGATTAGGTCACCTTGAATCCTGAGAGTCCCTGGGGCCCAACTAGCCCACCAGGTACTTCCAGTAAGCACCACAGGCCTGCGTTGCAACGCCTGTAACAAATTGTGCAGTTGTGTTTAGGTAGTGAAGAGGGTCGTGCTGGGGGTAGTGTTTTAGGGTTTAGGGTAGTGCAGTGGTGTTTGTGTAGTGTAGGGGGTCATGCTGGGGGTAGATTTAGGGTTTAGGGTAGTGCAGTGGTGTTTGGGTAGTGTAGGGAGTCGTGCTGGGGGGTGTTTTAGGGTTTAGGGTAGTACAGTGGTGTTTGGGTAGTGTAGGGGGTCGTGCTGGGGTTAGTGTTTTAGGGTTTTAGGGTTTAGGGTAGTGCAGTGGTGTTTTGTACTGTAGGGGATACTGCTGGGGGTAGTGTTTTAGGGTTTAGGGTAGTGCAATGGTGTTTGGGTAGTGTAGGGGGTACTGCTGGGGGTAGTGTTTAGGGTTTAGGGTAGTGCAGTGGTGTTTGGGTAGCGTAGGGGGTACTGCTGGGGGTAGTGTTTTATGGTTTAGGGTAGTGCAGTGGTGTTTGGTAGTGTAGGTGTTCGTGCTGGGGGTAGTTTTTTAGGGTTTAGGGTAGTGCAGTGGTGTTTGTGTAGTGTAGGAGGTCGTGTTTTAGGGTTTAGGGTAGTGCAGTGGTCTTTGGGTAGTGTAGGGGGTTGTGCGGGGGTAGTGTTTTAGGGATTAGGGTAGTGCATTGGTATTTGGGTAGTGTAGGGGGTCATGCAGGGGTAGTGTTTTAGGGTTTAGGGCAGTGCAGTGGTGTTTAGGTAGTGTAGGGGGTCGTGCTGGGGGAGTGTTTTAGGGCAGTGCAGTGGTGTTCGGGTCGTGTAGGGGGTCGTGCTGGGGGAGTGTTTTAGGGTTTAGGGCAGTGCAGTCGTGTTCGGGTAGTGTAGGGGGTCGTGCTGGGGGAGTATTTTAGGGTTTAGGGTAGTGCAGTGGTGTTCGGGTAGTGTAGGGGGTCATGCTGGGGGTAGTGTTCTAGGGTTTAGGGCAGTGCAGTGGTGTTCGGGCAGTGTAGGGGGTCGTGCTGGGGGTGGTGTTTTAGGGTTTAGGGCAGTGCAGTGGTGTTCGGGCAGTGTAGGGGGTCGTGCTGGGGGTGGTGTTTCAGGGTTTAGGGCAGTGCAGTGATGTTCGGGCAGTGTAGGGGGTCGTGCAGGGGTGGTGTTTCAGGGTTTAGGGCAGTGGTGTTCGGGCAGTGTAGGGGGTCATGCTGGGGGTGGTGTTTCAGGGTTTGGGGCAGTGCAGTGGTGTTCGAGCAGTAAAGGGGGTCATGCTGGGGGTGGTGTTTCAGGGTTTAGGGCAGTGCAGTGGTGTTCGGGCAGTGTAGGGGGCGGTGCAGGGGGTGGTGTTTCAGGGTTTAGGGCAGTGCAGTGGTGTTCGGGCAGTGTAGGGGGTGGTGCAGGGGGTGGTGTTTCAGGGTTTAGGGCAGTGCAGTGGTGTTCGGGCAGTGTAGGGGGTCGTGCAGGGGGTGGTGTTTCAGGGTTTAGGGCAGTGCAGTGGTGTTCAGGCAGTGTAGGGGGCGGTGCAGGGGGTGGTGTTTCAGGGTTTAGGGCAGTACAGTGGTGTTCGGGCATTGTAGGGGGTGGTGCTGGGGCTGGTGTTTCAGGGTTTAGGGCAGTGTAGTGGTGTTCAGGCAGTGTAGGGGGTCATGCTGGGGCTGGTGTTTCAGGGTTTAGGGTAGTGCAGTGGTGTTCGGGCAGTGTAGGGGGTCGTGCTGGGGCTGGTGTTTCAGGGTTTAGGGCAGTGCAGTGGTGTTCGGGCAGTGTAGGGGGTCATGCTGGGGCTGGTGTTTCAGGGTTTAGGGCAGTGCAGTGGTGTTCGGGCAGTGTAGGGGGTCTTGCTGGGGCTGGTGTTTCAGAGTCTAGGGCAATGCAGTGGTGTTCGGGCAGTGTAGGGGTCTTGCTGGGGCTGGTGTTTCAGGGTTTAGGGCAGTGCAGTCGTGTTCGGTCAGTGTAGGGCGTCGT